>CAVLJG010000010.1:69399934-69564960 GCA_963669975.1 Acanthoscelides obtectus | reverse complement strand
ATGTGGTTTCTGCACGATGGTGCACCGCCCCATTTTAGACGCGAAGTGCGTGAGTTTTTGAATGAATTATTTCCGAATAGGTGGATCGGACGTAATGGACCCGTAGCGTGGCCTCCGCGATCTCCAGACTTAACACCATGTGATTTTTTTCTTTGGGGAGAAATGAAACGCTTAGTGTACAAAACTGAAGTGCATACGGTTGACGAACTTCGTCTCAGAATTGAACAAGCTGGTGCTTTCATTCGGGGGAGGGACTCCATTCTCAAAGCCTGCACCGGCTTGGCTACGTCGTGCACGCGCCTGTGTTTTTGAATCAAACGGCGATAACTTCGAACAATACCTATAAAGTACGTTTACCTAAAAACTGAAAACGCGGCAACGCCGTCATATTTGTTACCTCTGTTCGTGGTCTGCACCACCGCCTGCGTCTGCTCGGTAGCGCATCAGCTGATTTCATTTCCTGTTGGAGCGGTATGATTTCGGGCAGAGACGTACTTAGCCCTTCTCGTCAACTGGAGAGTGAGTTTTTCCTTTTTTTTTTTTACTTGGTCGCCCTCGTTTCACTACACATTACCTTTGTTATTTCAAGGGTAGTTGTTTCTGAAAAGGACAACCACAACTTTGCGGACACCCTGTATATACAGGGTTACAGGAAAAGTCGTGCTAGATCCGTTAAGGGCGTGTAGTACCCATCATTTCTGACTTTTTCATTATGAAACACCCTACCCTAAACTTAACCCTTTTCGAGATATTCAACTTTTAATGTTTTTATTGAAAATTGCCGATTTTTAGGCTACTAAATGTATTTTTTTATTTTGTGTGTGTTATTACTATTATTGCATTTTAACATGTGTAATAAGATGCTTTAGGACGTCAATCATTAAAATAGTCCATAAGTTAATTGAATAGGCCGTAGTAGATAAGTGAATGTTAAGAAATTGAAAAAAATATCAGAAAGTTTATTTTTCTCGAAGGGATATCTAAAAAAAATATTATGGCAATTGTTCGGCAGATGTGTTTTAAAATATCTATGTTTTATCAGCTATCTAACGAGGTATAACAATCTAGGATTTGTATTACATTTCGTAGAAAAAAAGTAGTTGGGACGCTCCAGTAGCAGTTCCCACTCCTATTCTCCTTCAAGTTTAGACGCACCGTGCGAGCGAGACATGACGATTTAATGTGGGTGCGAATGAAAGAAAACATATTATAATAACCGGTTAGGGCTGGAAATCCACACGGATGTTGTTCTGGTTGTCAGTCTGCTTTTGTGCTTCGTACATAGTAGATGTGATATCGTTTTGCTCTTTTCCTCGACTTGGCTACGATTCTGGACTATTTCTTCTGATTTGTGAATACTGTGCTTGTTCACTGGACTCTGATTTGTACTTGTGATACGGAAGTGTTGAAGATGACGTCCTACAACCCTGAGGAATATGCTGATATGCTTATTTGTTACGGATACTGCGATTGTGTATCTGCGCAAGCTCGCAACGAATACAGAACTCGCTTCCCCGGTCGGCGAGTGCCGGATGTGGCCGTTTTTAACAGAGTTTATCTAAGACTTCGAGAACTGGCTCTGTTTTGAGACGAAATACAGACCTGGGAAGACCACGAATTTATGACAACGAAGAACTGCATGACAATGAGATAGTGCAACGCTTTCGAGCGGATCCGACCATTTCCACTAATCGTGTTGCCCGTGATCTGGGACTTTCGCAATGGAGAGTGTGGTTTACAGTGCATACTGCTGGCCTATACCCGTACCATTACACGCCGGTACACACTATTGAAGAAGGAGACCCCGCAGAAGGTTGGACTTCAGCAGATTTATGCTAAATGCTGACGTAGAAGACCCAGATTTTCTAAGAAATATCTTATGGACAGATGAATCCAAATTTGATAACGATGGCATAACTAACTATCACAACGCCCATTACTGGGCCCCAAAAGTACTAAGGAATCCCAATAGAAAGAGTGGCGAGGTCCCAACGAAGATTCAGCGTGAATGTGTGATGGGCATTATCTCCAACCATTTGATTGGACCTTACTTTCTCCCGGACAATCTAAATGGGGAAAATTACGAAAACTTCTTGAGAGGAGACTTCAGAGATTTGCTGGATGATCTGCCACTCAACTTGAGAAGGGACATGTGGTTCCAACATGATGGCTGCCCTGCCCATTTCAGGAGAAGTGTCAGAGACTGGCTGGACACAAATTATCCAAACAAATGGATAGGACGAAGTGGGCCGTTGCCATGGCCAGCAAGAAGTCCGGACCTACCCCCATGGATTTTCATGTGTGGGGGTGCATGAAAGTCTTGTCTACAGCGAGCCAAATCCAGTTTCGTCTGTGGAAGAATTAAGAGAAAGGATTGTCGATGCAGCAAATCAACTAAGGACAATGTTGACCCACTGCAGTTGTAAAGACTGGTCTCCGTAGAAGGATGCGACATGTATTAGAAACAGAGGCAGCCATGTTGAACATGAACTGTAGAGTAAGAAAAAGTTGTGTGAAAACCTGATTTAATAAATGATATTTCATGCTTACCTATTGTTTTATTTTACTTTTTAGGGCTAAGTATCAATTTTCTTCTCCACTGTCGCTATGAAACTAAGTTTTTTTCAATGCATTTAAATAAAATCCTAGATTGTTATACCTCGTTAGATAGCTGATAAAACATAGATATTTTAAAACACATCTGCCGAACAATTGCCATAATATTTTTTTAGATATCCTTAGAGAAAAATAAACTTTCTGATATTTTTTCAATTTCTTAACATTCACTTATCTACTACAGCCTATTCAATTAACTTATGGACTATTTTAATGATTGACGTCCTAAAGCATCTTATTACACATGTTAAAATGCAATAATAGTATAATAACACACACAAAATAAAAATAAATACATTTAGTAGCCTAAAAATCGGTAATTTTCAATAAAAACATTAAAAGTTGAATATCTCGAAAGGGTTAAGTTTAGGGTAGGGTGTTTCATTATGAAATAAGTCAGAAATGATGGGTACTACACGCCCTTAACGGATCTAGCACGACTTTTCCTGTACCCTGTATATTGATAATAATGGTTATGCTACAAAATATTAACACAAACATGGTTGGTTTTCTATAATTCATTGAACTTTGCTTCTTTTTTCTATAATTGTTTTGCTTTGTCTATATATTTTGTCCTTCATAGTTAGAGTTTTTTCAATTAATTTTTTATTGAAGGGAGTCTAATGAATTTTATTTATGTATAAGTGAGTATTATGCTATAACGAATTATGTATACAGGTTGGTGTATTAATAAACAAGTTAAAAAAGAAATATACTTTTGTCCATTACTGTATGTAGTATGATTCAGTTCAAATACAGATTCTTTGATTTGTAATTTGTCGGATTGAAGGGTACTCATTAAAATAATTCTGCACTATACAGGATTTTTGAAAAATAGACGAAGATGTTTTAGAGGGTGATTCCTTGTATAAAAGTATGAAAAAGATTTTATAAACATGGGTCCGGAATGCAGAGTTTTCAAGATACAGTGTGACCAATTCAAAAAAAAAATTATTTTCTTTATTAATATCTTAAAAAATATTTACTCGATTCTGGTGAAAATTGGCAATATTATTTGTTGTATAAAGAGGGTAATTCGGCTCTAAATATATTAAAATTATGAGGTCCAGTGGCGTCTCGAGGGGCTGCTTAGCGAATATTATTGCAAAAAAATGTATGCCTCTGCTTTTTTGTAACTTTAATATGTGTTTGATTAAGCATCTAAAAACACAACTTATTTGCTTCTTGTATTTCTTCCGTATCTCACTTCGTTTTCAAGAAAAAAATAAAAACCGTTTTATTGCATGCCACTGGACAAAATTGGTGTATTAATTTAGAAAAGAATTATTCCCGTAATAATTTTTTGCGAAATTTCTCTAAATACTTTTTGTGATGGAAAATTACACTTTTGCACCGAGCCGCCCGTATGCAGAAGCGTTTCCCCATCGGAACTTCCAGATAGTAAAACCTTTGAAAGTGTAGGCAGTAGAACGGGAAAGAGGTAAACTTTCGTATTTCTTTTTTGCGATGTTTTTGACAAAAATGTTTTCTCATTTCCACCAATGATAGAGACCGGCCGAGGTCCGTAAGAACGCCTGAGTTTGACAAGGCTGTTTTACGTGCCGAGGAACAACAGTCTGGTACCAGTAACAGGACTATAGCAACAAGATAGGGGATAATCATTCAAACAGCACTGTGTGGCAGGTACTCTCGGAGCAACTTTTGTATCCATATCATGTCCCACATGTGCAAGCATTATTACCAAGAGATTTTCTACCTCGCTTACAGTTTTGCCAATGGTATTACCAAAAGGTTAATAAGAATAGGAATTTTAATAAAACCATACATTTTACTTAGGAAGCAGGATTTTGGCAGGATGGTATTGTTAATTACACTAACACTCATGTATGGAGTGATGAAAATCTTCATGCTTACGTACAATGTCGACACCAGGAACAATTTTCTTCAAATGTGTGGATGGGTATTGTTGGTGACAATTTAATTGGTACTTTCTTTTTATCCTTCAGATTAAACAGCGAATCAGAGTTTCTTCAAGAAGAATTGCCTGTACCGCTAGATGAAGTTCCTCTAAATTTAACATATGTAACCAAATAAATTCTATGCATGGTGGAGCTCCTCCTCATTTTAGTATACCAGTGTGAGCTCATCTGAATAACACCTTTGGTGAAAATTGGGTTGGAAGAGGTGGACCAATTTACTGTCCATCTACATCTCCTGACCTAAATTCAATAGATTTTTATTTATGGGGACACCTTAAGATGATGGTTTACGCTACTCTCATTGAAACAGTAGAGGAATTAAGAAATAAAATCGTAATTGCTTGTGAAGAAATAAGAAACATACCTCTAATTTTAGCTTGAATTCATCGTTTAATGATTCATTGAGTGAGAAGGTGTATGGAAATGGCTGGTGGACATTTCCAACATTTGTCGTAGTGTACTTTATGCCATGGTACCTATTGGAAAAGTTACAATAACACTCTTTCCTAGAAATTTTTTTGATTATTTGTTTACCAAGACTTGCGACCTTTCTAGCAAAAATTAATAAACCAATTTTGTCCAGTGACATGCAATAAAATGGTTTTTTTTTCTCAAAAACGCAGTAAGATATGAAAAAAATACTAAAGGCAAAGAAGTTGTATTTTTAGATGCTTATACAAAAAACTTGAAAATATTTTCCAGGTTTTTAGCGCATATCGTAAATATTCCATTTCTCACTTTAAAATGAAAGATTATGATGTAACTTTTACGAAAATATCAATTTTTCTTTAAGAAATCCTCTACTTGCTATTTTATAGAACTCAAAGTTGCATTTTTGGTGGTAATACTCTAGACTAGAATTTGGTTTTATACGCTGTTTTTTTTGACTTTTTGCACAAAAGGATGCTCCAAATTATAAGAATATAACATACACTGTATAGTACTAAGGAAATAGATGTGAAACTGTAAAAAATCGTTGGTTTTTCGAAGAAAAAACTTAAAAACTAGCCGTATAATAAGCTAAAATAATAGTTCAAATATACATACCTAAATGATTGTATTTACTTGGTAAGCTTTGTAGAGGTGTTGTGTTGTGATTTTTCAATGTCTTCTTGACATTCCTTAACCATTTTTTTGCGTATTTTCAATGAGGTTAAACTTTTTGCGTTTATAAAAATATTTGAAAGTACAAACAATTCTCAATGGCCATTTTATAACGTTCATTTTTTGACAGATTACAGATAAGACAAATGATGTCCATTGTTGCCAAGTTGTCCTTTTTTGGGAGAAATACGTAATAAAAAAATGAGGTTATTTGCAAAATAAAAGTCTTAATTTATTCTAAATGGCTTATTTGATAAGAAGTTGTCCCAATATTTACTGAAAATTATATGAAATTTTGAACAGGATGTGTCTAAACTGTGGAAAATGCACCAGCGGCTCGCGTGACAAAAAATACAAAAGGCACCAGCGGTTATTGCATATAAAAATACCCAACTTCGTATTCGTCGATTTGGACCATGTCCACCCAACATATCATCGTCCAACATTATAGTTAAATAAAGATCAACAACCATTTCATCAAATCATGAAAAAACTTCCAATGCTCTTTGTTATGTTTTCATTATTTAGTAAAAAAATGTCTTCAGCTAACGCTATCGTAGGGCACGAGGTAGATTTAGTACAGTAAAACCTGCTGGCCACACCTGCAAATCGCATTTTCATGACCATCCTATATACTGATTGCACATTTTTGCGCTAGTATAAATATAAGTAAGAATTTTACAAACCAAATCAAGGTATATTACTATCCATGATTTCGCAACATCGCAACTAAATAGAGAAATTATGATAGTGGTGTAGTGATGGGAATATTTATCTGAAATAAAAGGAGACTACTTAACAATGATCTATTTTCATCATTAAAATAATGTAAAATTGCATTATTGCGATAAATAGTGTCACAGTAATCTAAATACAGTTTATGTTATATTCATATAATTTTGAGCAATCTTTTGTGTAAACAAGAAAAAACCCGCTTCCTTAAAGAAAGAATGATATTTTCGCACAAGTTACATCCTAATCTTTCATGTACTCGGCTTGAACTGTTAATGCAATTTATATATGAAATCCTAGCTCAAATTAAGCCAGGAGAAAATGAAAACGGTTCAGGGTTAATTCGTATTTCTGTCTCTAAAAATATCTTGAATTGCCAAACTATCTAAGTAACATTTTATTAGTTACCCAAATGCGCAACTTTGTCTTCAAAAACCGTATTGTATTGCTTACCGTTTCCGAAATTGAAATCTCTAGTGCATATACATAATATACATATATAGTGCTTTTAGCAAAGCTGAATTAAAATTCGACGTAGATTTCAACTAATCCTAGTAATTTCTCATGCAATGCGTGTTGGCTCAGCTTGGGCAGAACCCTCAACGAACATTTTTGTCATAGTTAATTTATATAAAAAATCACTTCATTTAATTTCGTGGGTATTGAGAGGATGAGGACAGCTCATTCAAAAACGTTCATGAACTACAATATGTACAGCGAGAGGGAAAAAGTGAGTCACTGACAGCTCCAATTTTGACGATTCGGACGAATTGCAAGCATAAATATTGGATATTACTAAGCCACGAAATAATAAAGCTAAAAAGCATGGCAAAACGTTACCGATGTGCACATAAATATTGCGGCAGATGATGCAGATTTTTTTACATTTTTCCATCCGCAGATGCTCTATGCCATGGTCATGTTCTACGCCCACTAGATTTCCGAGGGCCACACCATCCTTGGCGACAGAATTGGCATCATATGAATACGTATATACCCTATTTCACGAGTATTCATCATGGTAGAATGACAGCTGATTATCTAGTAAGATCTCAAAATTCCCCATATCGGCACATCCATCAAAGTCAGAGCTGTATTTTGTTTTCGTTTTTTGTACACTACAGATTCATTTTGTACTTGCTAACAGCTCTTTTATTTAGAAAAGTACATTTGCATAAAAAACAAAGCGCTACAAATAAGTTTTACTAGATTTACACCCGATTCATTATTGCCAACGTTGCAGGCTAACACAAAAATGTCACTTGCTGGATACTCGTGAAACAGGGTATATCCCTTACTCAGTTTAACCTCCTTTGTAACAGGTGTCAAATGATCTCCTCATGAACTGGCCCTCCCTGACATCACTGTCACTGACAGGTAAGGCCAATAACAACCTTGCACGGGTGGTTGATTTTATGCGGTTCTGAATTCCAAATGTCAACCCATGAATATAACCCTTTCCTATTCTTTTGCGCCTTTTGTATTTGTTTTGTGCCGTCTGTCATTTATAATTTTCCGTAAAAAGATATCAGATGACTATAGGCGGAGAACTACTGAGTTTCTATGTCATGCATTGTTTTTTTGTGTGCAGAATTTAAACAGTAATTAGGTACTTTGTTAAGATCACAGTGAAGCATTTACTTATATGAAAATTATAATAAAACAATTTTAAGCGATGAACTGTGATAAACCACGGTTATTCCTTGGTTATGCCTTCAATTATTCTATCATTTGCCTATTCTGACACAGAATACAGAGCTGAGAACAGTAGTTGTACGCCTATTGTCATCTGATATCTTTTTTCGCTGATATTTTTTACAAAAAATTATAAGTTACAGACGACACAAAAGAATAAGAAACGATTATGTTATATCACAGCCTATAATAGTCTTTTTCACGAGTATCCATTACAGAAGAATGACAGCTGATAATCTAGTAATATTTCAAAATTCCCATATCGGCTAAGGACGCATAATTCTGACGGTTCCGTCCATGTCAGGTAGACAGAGCCATATTTTGTTTAGTTTTTTGTAAGCTACAAATTCAGTTTGCTTTTTTATTTAGAAAAGTTCATTTGTATATAAAAAACAAAATGCGACAAACAAGTTTTACGAGATTTGCACCCAATTCATTATTGCCAACAATGCAGACTAACACAAAAATGTCACTTACTGATCAGCTGTTCACCTCGGTAGACGTCACAGCGTGATGCATACTCGTGAAATAAGGGATAGTTGTCGTCGGCTGTGGTTGTATTCATGGGTTGACATTTGACATTCAGAACGCATAAACCTTATTTCACGAGTATCCATCACGCTTTGAGGACTACTTAGGTAAACAGCTGATCAGCAAGTGACATTTCTGTGTTAGTTTGCAACGTTGCCTATGATGGATCGGGTGTAAATCTAGCAAAAATTTGTTTGTAGCGTTTTGTTTTTGTCTGCAAATGATCTTCTCTAAATAAAAGAGCTTTTAGCATGTACAAAGTGATTCTGTAGCGTACAAAAAACCAAAACAAGATATGGCTCTCTCCACCTGGCATTGACGGATCCGTCAGAATTATGTGTCCTTTGCCGATATGGGGAATTTTGTAATATTACCAGATAATCAGCTATGCTGGATACTCCTGAAATAGGGTGTAGAATCCACCACCTGTGCAAGGTTGTTATTAGTCTTAACTGTCAGTAGCAGTGTCGTCACGAACCAGTGCGTGACGTAACTGTCAGTAATAGTGACGTCACGAAAGGCCAGTTCGAGACGTCAGCACTTGACAGCTGTTACAAACCGCCTCGCTTAAAATGAAAGAGTTAAAACCAATACGACCGTTTATGATTGGTAGATCACTAAAAATTGCTGATAATACCCGTACCCACTCTTTCTGTGAATGTCATCATTGTCAAGGTGTTTATACCTTTTAAAACCTATATAATTGTCAACAATATTCTGCAACTAACCTATTTGCGGGGATTTTTCATCTCATTTCCTTCATTTTCAACACAAACCTAATATATATTCTGACGGAGAAACCAATACGGCTAAACTAAAAAAGGCACTTATCAAATGTATAAACAAAACGTGATGTTAGCCAAGTCCTTTAGATTGACTGTGTGCCATACAAAGTAATGTTTCACGAAAAGTGATAACAGTATCAAATAGACGACCAACAAAGAATTATGCAATAAGGACTTTGAGAAAATACCACACGTTATATTTAAAAGCTAAACATGCTACTGCGTCAGTTTACGCCTGCCTGTTTATTATTTAAAATGTGAAAATACCTACCTATGGATTATTTTATCACAAACACTACAGACCACGATAATAACTTCACATGAATAGTTTATTGCAAGTATTTCATCAATTTTACTTAAATTAATTCGTATTTGTGTATCTCCGCAAGGTTAAGAGCCAAAATCACAACACTGAGCCAAAATAGTGTACCACAAAACATATACACGGAAGAACGTACAGTCCCGTGTTATAAGGGAAACACGATGGACATATGCCAATGTCAAGCCGCCATATCTTTTTGGTGCCACATGGTTGCTAAATTGTGCAGCAAGCCACACGCGACGTTGCCAGCTATTTACATAAATATGAGGCTGTTATTTTATAATGCACATTTCTAGTGGCAATAAAGATTTTATACCGCCATTTTTATTGAAGTTTTGGGAACAGTCAAATACTTGAGAATAAGTATTTCTATAATTTTTATAATATTATATGATCAAATCAATAATATTTATGGTTCATTCCTGTTGTGTCTTCTGTAGCACCTACATAGAAAAATTGTGAAAATTAGTTGTGGTAACAAATTCTTATAAAAAAATCGATATTATTATTAAGGACTGCAATATTACGTAGAGTGCCAAGGTTCTACTTTTCATAAGGATTATGATGCAGGAATATCCAACCATATCGCCATTATATTCATGATCAGAATGGTCAATTTTGGTGCAAAACAATTACAAAGTTTTTTTAATTTACAGTCCCACTAAAATATATCACACTTTGTGCAACATTTAACATAACTCAAGCATGTTGACTGTGAATTATCAGACCAACCACGGAATATGAGCATAGCATATATGTCGACTGCGTTGTACTGACGGAAACGTGGGTTGTATCGAACAGTGAGCTTTATAAAATTGCGGGATATGAACTCATTTATAATGAAGTTGCAGTCAATCAAAACGACGGTGTCATGGTATACATAAAGTCGGACTACAATTACAGATTCGAAATAATACCGTTAAATAACAATAAAGTCATAAAGCTTACTGTGAAGGTAACCGATTCCGATGACGTCAGCTTGGTAGCAATTTACACATCTCCCGACAGATCCTAATGAGTTCAACAGTAATCTGTTTGAATTCCTTCAAAATCACAATACTAGGGATGCTACATATTCCCTCGTCGTTGGAGATATTAATATAGATATTTTGAAAAATGAAAGCTATTGCTCAGATTATCTCAATACATTAAGCGAGTTTGGCTACCAGTCATTAATGAATAATCATACGCGAGTTCCGCATAATAATGGGTCATGTATTGATCATATATTCTCTAAGTCAAAATATGACATAACGGATCAAATAATACCCTTCATCGTACAAACTCTAAACTAAAAAATCAAACAAAAATGAGATGAGATACAAAAAACATACTAATCTAAATAAATTGAAATCAACTATAGAAAACACTTCCTGGAATGCCATCTTTTTAGACGATGATGCTGATTCAGCATCTAACGCATTTGTAAAAATCATTTCTCGAGCCATAGATGATTCTTCATTTTTTTTAAAAAATGTAAGGAGAAACACAAAAATAGCACCATGTATCACAAACGGCATCGTTAAATCTATAGACACTAAAAATAAACTATTTAAGCGCACACGAGATAACCCAGATGATACGGAGCTTCGATCACAATACAATACTTACAAAAATAAATTAAGAAACTTAATAACAAAAGCAAAACGCGACTATTATCAAAATCAAATAGTAACCAACTCAGCAAACCAAACCTCTCTTTGGAAATTGGTAAGAGAGATAGCTCAAAATAAAAAGAAAAGGAAAATGTAACAACGATGAAGACGGATTCCGGACAACTTCTAATAGATCAAAAACAATAGCAAACGAGTTCAATAATGTGTTCAGTGTAATAGGACCAGCAAAATTAATAGTGACCCAAATTTTCGTCCACGTAGGAAAACATTCCTAAAATCATTTGTTCTTCTCCCAACAAATATTGAAGAAATGAAGCACATCAGGAAAGATCTCAAATCAAAAAAATCTCCCGGAAACGTTGAAATTCGCGCTGAAACCATAAAGTTCATTTCCGAGCATATTGCAGAACCACTAACATACATCTTCAACTTCTGTGTAGCACAAGGTTGTTGGCCAAAAGTTTTCAAAGAGACCGTGGTTACACCTATATACAAAAAAGGAGATAACCTTTCAAAAATATTCGAAAAACTATTAAAGAAAAGATTATTGTCCTATCTTGAAAAATAGAATATTATATCTAACAAACAATATGGTTTCAAACATAAAGTATGTACAGAAGATGCTATTTTAGCAGTCACCTCAAAGATATATGGTGCCTTGGATGAAAATAGTCCTGACCTCTGTGCATTTATCGACTTACCGAAAGCGTTCGATACTGTCAGTCATGAGTTACTTTTACAAACACTAGAGGACATAGGTATCAGAAGGAATTGCATAAAGCTTTTTGAGAGCTATTTATCTAACCGTACCCAGATTGTTAGATTAGATAATGAAGTGAGCGACATAAGAATGATTGAATACGGAGTGCCGCAAGGCACCGTTCTAAGACCTATACTATTTAATATTTACATCAATGAGATGTTTTCGGTCCAATGCAGTGGAGACATCTTTGGATTTGCAGATGACACCGCTATATTTTACAAAGCAGACACTTGGCAAAATCTCGAATCCACCGTAGAGACTGACCTACCAAATATAATGAGATGGCTCCAGCACATGTTGTTAACAGTAAACTGGGAAAAAACATGTTATATCCCCTTTACATGCAATAAATCTACGAAGCCATCGTTTAGTGATATAAGTGTCAGTATAAATGGGAAACAACATTCAATGAAGCCAGAAAAAAGTGCTAAGTACCTTGGCGTGATTATAAATGATCTGAGGTGGGATAAACATACAAACTTCATCTGTAAAAAGTTGCGTACAGTTCTCTCAAAACTCCGATGCATAAAAAAAATATTGACAACCTACCAATTGAAACCTTATATCACGCTTTAGTGGAAAGTCACATAAGGTACGGCATAGTAGCATGGGGAGGAGCTTCGAAGACTTATATCTTCCCTGTTGAAATACTTCAAAAAAGAATATTAAAACTAACATAATCCAGAGAGCCAAGATTTCCATCTGATCGTTTATACAGTGAAACTAACAACCTGGATATTCTACAGACATTGTTTCAAAATTGCCACTAAATATCACTGTAATAAACAGGTCTCTACGCTTCCAATACACCCATATTCAACACGGCAAAAACACCACCATGTCGTACCATTTCTACAAAAGTGTGTATTACTGCGTTCATATACTTATATTGCTCCTAAACTGTACAACAGTCTTCCACCACATCTGCAATGCATCAACAACTTGGCGCCATTCAAGAAAGCGTTGAAGCAAGTCATTTTAAACCAACCAAGAGGATCAATAGAGAATTTACTACATTAGCAATATGTTGTAGTGTAATTATGAATCTGTATTGATCAGGTTACATAGATTTATAAAACGATATGTAATCTGCTTACTATTCATCAACTACCTGTATATTTGTTATGCCTGTGTGATGGGTTTCTTTTATTAGCCTCTTTTTTTTGTTAGTATTATTTGTGCGGTATTATGTTAAAGCGTTTTAATCATTCTTATTTTAATACCATTTTAGCTTACGATATACTATACAGAGTGTCCGCAAAGTTGGGGTTTTCCTTTTCAGAAACAACTACCCTTGAAGTAACAAGTGTAATGTGTAGTGAAACGAGGGCGACCAAGTAAAAAAAATAAAGGAAAAAGTACTCACTCTCCAGTTGACGAGAAGGGCTAAGTACGTCTCTGCCTGAAATCGAAAGTTATTCACCCCATTACGCGTGAACGTAGATTCGTCTGTCACCAATATGCACTTCAAAAAGTCCGGATTATTGTCATGTTGATGCAACAACCACTCACAAAACCGCACTCTTGCTGGAAAATCGTCAGGTTGAAGAGCTTGTACACGTTGGACGTTTGACACACTTTAGTTTTTGATACTTGCACTTCTCTAGCCACGACTCTAGTGCTTGTTGAGGGATTCTCGGTTACGCGATTCAGTTGTTCTTCCTCAACTTGCACCATTCGTGGTTGTCTAGGCCTCCCACTGTGCCCACCTCGAAATTCCTCCAAATGGCCCGTATCCCTGACTCTCTGGACCAGGTACACAAATCTGCGGGGCCTTGGATGATGTCGTCTAGGGAAACGATCTGCATACACTCGCGACGATTCTGTAGCATTTTGAAGACATTCGCCAAAAAATAACAACATATCAACGAGTTCCTTATTGGTGTATGAGTGTGCCATTGTTATTATTTTTTTTTTTTTGAAACGCAATCGATTATATGGGTTCGTTACCTCTAAACGCGTGACCCTTTACCGTCGGTTGAAGATTGCATACTGACCTGACACACTGAGCCCGACCCCCGACCCAGTTCTGTCGTCGGGTTCAGCTAGTAGCCGGTACCAGTCTGGGATATCGCGGCGAGTCGCGGCTACAGGACGGTATTCAGATATGTTTGATGTTGCAGAGCCCTTTATCTCGATTCCCTTAAGACATTGGTGTATATGGTACTAAGAAAAATTGCTTATGTTTTCAAGATCTACACGTCGTGTAAAGGAAAACCCCAACTTTGCGGACACCCTGTATATGTACGTAAGATTACAATGTGTTTTTAGTATAGATATATAGATATACGGTTTCTTTTTATGCCGAAACAAGTGTTATTTTACACTTATCGGCTCATGCTTTATTCATTCATTTTGTTTTTATATCAACTTTTTTCTGAATAAAGCGTATTGAATTGAACTGAATAACAGAGAAGCCCTACAAACAACTCATTCACAGTCAAAATCACGAAAGATGACTATTACGTCATATAAAAAATTATACTGAAGTAATCATATATTATGATTTTGCGAAGTTAGGTTATTTCACTAATTATTTTTATTTTCATTTTATTTCATAGTTTTAATAATAATTTTAGTGGGAAGTTTTTGTTTTGAAAAAAACAGTTATGAGTAGAATACACCCTTAGACAGGAACACCAAAGACCAAAGAAAACAACCCAACCTGCTTTAACATAACCTAACTATTCGTCTTTAAAATATGATCGATCATGCAACATGAAAACATCATCTATCTTTGTCGGATACATGCAAATTAGCAATAGAGTTTGTTTAGACAATAAAATTATGTTTATCTCTGTCTAACATATCTGAAACTTCATTAAAAATATAGACAAATCGCTGTCGATTGTCTTCACTACAGACTAAAATGATGACGTAATCGTCACCTTTAGTGATTTCGACTATACATAAACTTACATTAGCCTTGCTCCTGTAAAATTAAATTGTCCAGATGTATTCCCTGGATAGAATAAAGTCAGCAGATAATCTCTATTCTATCTACGTCTGATTACCAGGGTTTGGCGGTGGAACAAAAATCAAATCCAAGCGGATAACCAAAATTTCCGTATTATGTACCGCGGTTATAATATGGTTCAAGATGACACACGGGATGGTGACGTCAGTTACTCGAATCGCTTGAACGCGTTGGTTTTAACCGCGGTTTGTTGCAAGTTGTTTATTTTAGAAAAGCGCGTATATGATTTCTGATTATTTTTATTATCACTTAATAATCGATGCTTTTTCGTCTACAACGGGGTATGGAAAGTTGAAAAAAAGAAAACTTTCATAATATTAATGGGAGGAATGTTTTTTTTTTTCGAAAAAAATTGAACTGATGGAACCATGGCTTTGTAGCTATGATAACTTTCAATTCTCTAAACTTTTCCGCATGTCAAAGAAAATATTTATTGAAAGAGATATTAACAAAACCGTATACAGGTGGACGTCATCCAGTGAGTTTATACGGCCATATTTTAATATTCTTGTGGTATATGGTTATACAGGATACTTTTTTAAGTGTAGGAACTAGATTTAAAGTGTCCCCAACAACAGGGATGATTATAAATAATAAGGTGCTCTCTTATGCTAAAACTGAAGTCAGCCTGTATCAAGTTTCCCAAAAATGAAGCTGAAGTACAATAAAAATATCCAATACCCGGCAAAATTCTAACTTGTCACATGTCAAATAATAACCAGAAGTATAAAACTACTCGGGAGTTGGGTAAATACTACAATTTTGCGGTGATAACTATGACATATAACAGCTGATTCATGACGTCACGGATCTTATAACCAAACTGATAACAACACTCGCTTGAACGGATCGGTAAATACCAATCCAAAATGGTAAATACCCGTTATGTTCGAATAAATACTTCCTTCAAATATATAATCTATACACATTTTTCGAAGGGATCCACAGGAACTCGAGATTAATTTGGTCACTTCGGCTTCAAGGTTTACATGAAAAAACTATTTTGAGTATGATAAACGGTATAATTTACGTAAAACAAAAATGCCATCAGTCTTATTTTGTTTGTAATTGCACTACAATATAAATATGTTGGAAAATCAACTAACCATTGCAAACAACATTACGCCTCAAGTTCTGTACCCATTAAAACTTGTCAATATCTCATTTGAAGCTTATTACATTTATATCCTGTGAGCTGGCAACACCGCAACCCAGGTGACAAGATTGACAAGGTCAGCTGTCAATTCTAATGTCTAGCACCGGTATTTGTTTTGGTTTTGGGGTTATGACCTATTGTGGATTATTGCTGTGATTTTGCCGGTTGTCCTAGTATTATATCTGGCATATAGCTGGCTTTCCGTATATATGTTTTCGTGGTCGTTTCTGATTCTCGTACATAATGTTACTGCAGCAAGTCAGTTTTCGAAGTGTGTCACTCAACAATTTGTTAAAAAATCTCAATTTGGGCTCTGTATCAGCAGCCCGGTGGAACAGTTCAAAAAAAGATATAATTTTAGGCATAGAAACTTCCTGTGATGATACCGGTTGCGCTTTAATAGACACTGATGGAAATCTTCTTGGCGAAGCATTGAATTCACAACATTTAATACATCTCAAGTAAGTCAAGATACACGTTTATTTGCTGTACAGAAAATGTCGTACTTTAATATGTATGATACATGATAAGACATTGTCATGCTACAGCTCCGACATTTATATTATTCTTATTGTCAATTTATATACAGAGTGTCCCAGAAGTCGACGTCAAACCTGGAAACAGGGAATAGGCCATGTCATATAAGTTATCATAAAAATATAAAAAAATCTAAGTTGTGTATTTTTCAAATTATAGGCTTTAAAAAAAATCAGAAAAATATACACCCTATAATGATGTAGTTCCCATTATTACAAATTTCATGTTTTTTTAGACAGAGTTGACATACAGTGACTTTCTATGGAGTCACAGCAAGACAGATAGTAACTCCACTTTTGTTAATTCATGGTTTTGTAGTGCCACTGCAACATGCACCTCATTTATGGGGAATGTAGATGCAGTGATAGTGCTGCAACTATTCTTTATCATGAAAGGTACCCAAATGCTGATTGTCATCCTGATCTCTAAGTTTTTGTGAATGTCCAGCATTTACTCTTAGAGGGGAGATTCCCAATTCAAGCACATGGTGAAGGAACTATTTCCTCTCCTTAGGAGGATGTTGTACTACAAACCATCGAAGAAGACCCGAGTATTTCAGTACATAAAACAGAAGCAAGCAATGAAGTTCCTAAAAATACTGCCCACCAAATCTTGCAAAAGAATGAGCTCCATCCATACCACATACAGCGAGTAGTACAATCTCTCTAACCCCAAGATTATCTTAAAAGAGTTGAGTTTTGTGCAACATTGTTACAGAGACACAGGAAGATCCGCGATTTTTAGAGATAATTTTGTGGACTAATGAGTCAACATTTAAAAAAAATGGTTACATCAATCTACACAACTTATGCAAGTGGCATGTAGAAAATCCACATTTGATGAGACAAGATAGATCTCTCGGTATTGCTTTAAAGTAAACATGAGGACTGGGATTCGAAATGGGAGAATCATTGTATGCTTTGAGTTGCCAGAGTTCTTGAATGGCGAAATTTATTTACACTTTTTACAAAATCATTTACCAAATTTATGGAAGACATGCCTCTAAGCATTTACAGAAATATCTGATAGCAGCTTGATGCGGGATATTTATTTATCAATTTTATTTCCTCTTGACAAAAAACATCGTCTACTAAGAGACATATGTTTTCAAATCCAACAAAAAACAGTCAAATAGTGAAAAATAAGATTTGACGGCATATATCACAATATTCTTCCACACTGTAAAATTTATTTTCAATTAAATAGTCTTTTAAGAGATTCTTAAATGTTTTTAGTCTGTGGCAATTATTTATTTCGAAGGGCATTTTTAGGCCATTACTAAACTGGTGGACAGTTGATTTGCAAGATGAAGAATTTTACCCAAATTCAAATCTCGATATTTTCGGAACGGAAAGAGATATCGAGTTGCGGTCTTCGGGAGGTTCTTGACCAACTCTTTGAGAACACGTACAGGGTTCGACCGGTATATTTCTTTTATTTATCCACTTATACAGGGTGAGCGAAGGAAATAAAGTTTTTTTAGCAAAGTTTGTGGCTGTCAGATTCTCAACTTTTGATCTTAGAAATTTTTCTATGCCTCTTTTTGATCTTGGGACTATCCTAAATAAGGTAATTTCACAAATTTTTCGAAAGTTGGCTATAACTCAAATTATCATCCTTAAAAGAGACTTTTTGGAGTTTCTCTTGAGAATAGGTATTCTTTCTCATACCGTGCATAAAGTGGAATTTCTTGCGCCCGAATAAAAATTGAAACACTCATAAACGTGGCATGCAGTAAAATTTGCTACTTTGACGCTATGTAATTTAAACCAAATTTATAAATTTTACTATGCAATTAAACAGCTAATGAACAAATCCAAGTTGCTACTCTTCATATAGGGATGTATGTCAGTAGCATAACACCAAAAGCATTTTTTGTTTTGGTAAGAAGTGCTAATAACTTAAAACTTTTTGTTTTTCGAAATGCTATGATTTTAGCCGACACTGCAATTGATCTTATATCTAGTATTTTTTATCTTTCTCATTCAGCTTTGGCGTACCAGTCTTCATTGGAGATATTTTCCAATAAGTATGACAATATAATAAGTTTAAACATCATAGAATTTATTGATTAACATTAACAATATTAATAAATTCTCGGGATATATTCTTCCTGAATGGCCTCACATGGCTCTTCCATTGTTTGAGCAGCATTTTGTCTTGACTGCACTACAAATTTTAGCCGAGACCACACATGCTCAATTATGTTTATAAGTTTATAACCGTACGAGCTCTGTGCGGCCTGGCGTTATCATCGATGAAGACAAAATCTTGTGCAAAAGGTACAACAATATTGTTTAAAATGTTATCAATGTAAACTGCAGCATTGACTGTCCTGTTTGAAATAAAACGTTCGGTTTCACCATTGTGGATGACCCTAGCCTAAACAGTAATCCCACCTCCACCACACGCCTCTTGTGGAGCCATGTTTTCTTCATCATATCGTTCCCCAGCTAGCCGCCAAACAACGACCCTACCATCAGAGTGTTATAGGTTGAAGCATGTTTCATCGAAAAACATGCAATTTTGCCGCTGCTGATGCCAACTTACCTACTCCTATGCCCATTGGTACTTGGCAGCTCTATGGTTGTTCAAGAGTCTGGTAAACTTCGCGCGGCACCTCGCTTTCGAAGAAATTCTTCTTTAAAAAATTACCTATCAATGTTTTTATAACTTTTACATACAAAATCAACAAAATAGAATTTAAAGTTCTTTTTACAGTTACAGTTACAGTTTACGATTGGATGCTATTATTCCACTGTGCCGCCATAAGTTTTCATTCAAGGTTCTGGATGAAAGGGTCATCCTTCACCTTACTTCCTGCAATAAATGTCTTTCGGTCAGACCTCGTATTTTTTTTATTATTTCCACCATTTCCACTTTTCCCCGGTATCCTGATATCTACGCCTCAAACAGCATATTGAGGATTGATCAACATTATAAATTAAAGCTACATCTTTCACTAAACGGCCTTCTCCCAATAATCTTACACAATTCTCTCGTTCTTTTTGAAAAAGACGAGGCATTTTTGAGAAAATAAAATCATACTGTCAAGTCTACACTCAATATTATTGTTACTTAGCAATTGCATGTTTGAGGTGTAATAGGTTGTTAGGATGAAACCGGAGAAATGTCCTATTTGCATAGAGAGGGTAATCCAATAAAAATACGAGCTCGAGCTGAAAGACATTTATTGCGGGAAGTTAAAAATTCGATAATCTGAATTATAGCCAAGTTTAGAAAAATTTGAGATATCGCTTTGTTTAGGTTAGTCCAAAGATCAAAAAGATGCAAAGAAAAATTTCCATGATCAAAAATTGAGTATCTGACATAGCCCCAAACATCGCTAAAAAACCTTACTTCATTTGCTCACCCGGTATAAGTGGATAAATAAAAGAAATATAACGGTCGAACCCTATACGTGTTGTCAAAGAGTTGGTCAATAGCCTCCCGAATACCGCCACTCGATATCTCTTAGCGTTCCGAAAATATCGCGATATGAATTTGGGTAAAAGTTTCCATGTTGCAATACAACTGTCCACCTGTTTATTTGGGCACATGATTTAAATTGTATAGGGTAGTATATAAAGGTCTTCACTAATCCCGGCGGTTTGGTACAATTTCGTGGGCCAGCCTGTGTTCTGCTGATATGATTTTTTTTACTGGGGAACGGTGAAAGAAAAAGTGTATTTACATCTAATCGAAAATTTAGTTGAGCTTCGAGATATAATAACGGAAGCAGCTGAATGTGTTAATAATGGCAGATTCGCCCGTCTGATAACCCGCTCATTTTTAAGAAAATGCCAAGCTTGCGTTGCTGCTGAATGAAAGCGTTTGAACATTTATTATGAATTTAATAAATACATTCACGAATTAATAAAAGTGTAGTTACTATCTTGCTGTCACTACGTAGACTGACACTGTCTATCACTCTGTTTAAGAAAACCACTTTAGCGCTTATCACGAATATTTCATTTAGTAGTAGTAGAAACATTTATTTAGCACGTGTGGCTACATAAACAGAATAATTGTAAATAATTTAGAATTGTAGATTTAACGAGTGATTCCTCAATTTTACTTTGAATTTTGTCTGGCCTTTTATTACAAAATGAAAGATTTGGATGTATGTGACTTGAACGAAAATATGATTTTCAGCACTCCAAATTTCAAAATGGCGGATTAAGGGGTTGCCGAAGTGGACGGTTTTTCTGGACAAAACACCTTACATCTCAGTAGATAATTACCAAAACCCCCATAGTATGTTATATCAATCTTCTTGTGTGCCCTCAAATGTTATGTATAACATCCCATAAATAGATTTTCCCAAAATGTATTTGTTTATGAGTAATATTCCATCCACACATGGATGGGCCACCCTGTATATCCCCGTGACTGGCACTATAGGCGTATTTTTTAATTCACCCGGTGAGCCACCGGTGCAACCAAAATTTCCGTCTGAGTGACGGGTCGTACACCAAACTTGTCTATAAACTATATAGACAAGTTATAGACAAGTTTGGTGTTCAACCGGTCGCCCAGATGGAAATTAAAAAAACAAAAATTGATTAATTGCTTGCACCGGTGGCTCAACCGGTGAATTAAAGAATACGCCTAATTATCTTAGAATGGACGAAGAGACGTATTTTAACCTTTTGTCTCTTGTATCACGTTTGATTCAAAAGCAGGATACGATCATCAACGGACTCCAACTTGTGCAAGCTCGAAAATCTTGGGCACACACGTACCGTTTTGTTTGCGCAAGCGCGCCTAATTCAAGCAAGCATAATTAAAATCAATTCAATCCCCAAGCTGCTTGTATATACAATCACAAAGCTTGCACCACATTTCCCTACAGACATTCAAGCGTGATTGTACAAAAAAACATTGAAAAAACATGCTGGACAAGCTTGCAGTTGTGTCTGTAGCCACCTTTAAAGAGTTTAATTAATTTATGTACTATTCTACTGCGTCAACAAACATACAGGGCGGCCCAACGAAAAGGTCGCACCCCTATTTGTAACTCTCCAGGTATATTTTGGGAAAACCCAACCTTCTATAAAAATCGTTTTCATAAAGCTCATGGACAAGTTTTATCTTGTACGGGTAAAATTTATTGTCTTTCAAAATTCTTTGTACTGTTGAGTGTGTAAATCCTGAAGAACTGGCCAGTCCAGGAGTGCTTTGCGTTTTGTCAAGTGCTTCGTGACCCAAAACTGCTATTTCTGCGACTTCATTTCTAACTGGTCGATTATCTCGATGGCGATTACGGCTAATATTAGATACAGATCCAGTTTCTTCAAATTTTCTTATCAACTTAGCCACATACTTATCATTAATATATTTGTCCGGATATAACGCATTAAAAAACGGGGCAGTAGCTCTTGTAATGCTCCCATTTTGGTAATACAGTTTTGTTATTTCTACCCTTTCTTGAATGGAATAAGTCATTGTTTAATATGTATCACAGCTAGGTAGGTAACTTAACAATTTGAAATAATAGGCAAAGTTTTTCTATGACATACGATGACACTGACTGATGCTAAATGCTCTTGCTGGCATCCATGATTATTTTTTTTTCGTGCATTCCATTAGTGTCAGTATAAAGTTAGTCGATTTTTTTATAAACTCAACTTCAAAACGATTGAAGATATGTATAAACTTTGTTATACAAAAGTTACTAAAAACTTTATGGAAAATCTAAAAATTAAAAAATGGGGGTTTCCATTTAAAAATTATAAAGTGTAACGCAATATCTTATTTTTGGATCACCCTGTATTGTACTGCTATAGATGAAAAGGCGTCCCCTAGAAATCAAAAATGCGAGCGTTTTTCCCAAAATATACCAGGAGAGTCACACATAGGGGTGCGACCTTTTCGTTGGGCCACCCTGTATAAGATAGTGTGGCTGATGCTTGTAGATTGGCAAATATTCTGGTAAATGTCATTTCTTCTCGTTTTTCAGTAATGGTGGTATAATACCACCAATAGCCCAAGATTTACATAGGAAGAATATAGAGAGAGTTGTGGAGGAGGCAGTAGATGCAGCAAATGTTCAGTTTGAAGATATTTCTGCTATAGCTACTACTGTTAAACCAGGTATGTTTCATAACACATAGGACTTACTTAATAATATGAATTCAACCAAGGATCCAAGCAAATTGCTAAAATATAATTATAATCTTCTGTATATGCCTTCATTCCTTGTGATCTGTTTCCCATTCACTAGTCTCATTGATCACCATTCTTCTCCATGTGAGCCTGGTTCTTCGTTATTTTGAGACAAGATATAATGAGGTTTAGGATGAGACCTTACCTGGTTAATGATGCTCTTCGAAATTATTTGGCCGTATGGTTTTTTGTTCTTGGCAAACGAATCAATCATCTGTTTATCTTTTTTATTGGAACGGAAGGGGTATTACGTATCTTGAAGTGACATTACGTGGGTTTTTTTGACATTATTAGGTTTTTTGTGACATTATGTAGGTTTTTCACAAGATGTCAACTTAGCACTAGCTGTTAAACAGGGTGACCAACTAATAATGCGAAGTACGGTATCTCGGATCATATCCATCGTCGAGGCTTGCGACAAAAAAGTTATCATTAAAATGACTAAGTGAAAAACCTGGAAAACATTTTCAAGTTTCTGAAATGGCCGCTAGGGGGCGTTACTGCAATCTCTAATCTAAAAAAGAGGGAACAACATCGAAGATAAAATTTGTTTTTCGAACATCTGCGGGATTAACAGCAACATTGATGCTGTTTATCACTACCTGCAATCCAATCGTCCCGCCGTGCTTTTCTTGGCGGAGACAAACATCTCAGAGTCTGCACCGATTAAACATCTTAACTTCCCAAACTACGAGGTGCACCCCAATCTGAGAAAGAACGGGGGAGTTGTGGCTTTTGTCCGCAGCAGTCTTTCCTGCTCCAGAGATGCTTCTTTGGAATCAGACCGGAAGGACATTCTGTGGCTTCGCCTCAACTCCAAAACATCACCCAAGTTTATTTGCTGCCTTTATCGCTCTCTCTCGGACCATAACTGGGATGACCTACTCGAATACCTCGCCGTCCAGATCGACTTCCTGAACATCAATCATCCCGCTTCAGAGGTAGTTCTTCTCGGTGATTTCAATACCCATAACGAGCTTTGGTTGGGCTCAAACAAGACCGACGCAGCAGGTCGTGCAGTCGAAGCGTTCGCTCTTACCCAAGGGCTGACTCAGCTGCTGCTGCTGTCCTGTCCCCCCTGCGTAACTCAGACCACGGTGTTGTGGAGGTTAGGTTTCGGTCAGAACCCGTGTGGCAGCAGAAACTCGTACAGGCCGCAAAACTTGGCAGGACATGCCGGCTGGGAGGGGCTCAGAGATTTCTTCTCTAGCTTTTCTTGGAAAGATGTCTGTCTCACTGACGCGGATGCGTCGGCTGTCTGTTCTTCGATAACCGAAATTATCCACGTCGGAATGGAGGAATACATCCCTCACACAGTGAAAGTGCCTAGACCAGGGTCCAACGGCTGGTTTAACAAATCGTGTGTCGCTGCTCGCCAGCAGAAGATCAAGGCACACAGAACCTTCTTACAAAACCCCACTGTAGAGAACAGATAAGCCGACGTTGAGTCCAGAAACAAATATAAAGCAGCGGTTCGCAATGCCAAAAACCAGCATGATATAAAAGTTAGGCACAGGGTAATGTCGCAGCGCAATGGCAGTTGGTCTTTCTGGACGCTGGCCAAGCAGATTGAAAAGAACTTCTCACAGTAGCCTTCCACCACTTACGTGTCAGGATGGAACTATTGTATTCAACTCAAAGGCCAAGGCGGAAGTGCTAGCCAAGATCTTTGCTGCCAACTCCACCAACGCCCAAGTGCCGTCAATTCAAAGGGTTCCCTACACTATGCGGGAGGTAACATTCAGGCATAAGACCGCAAGACGAGCACTCTTGTCGCTCGACATCAACAAAGCTTCTGGTCCGGACTTGATTCCTGCCATTGTACTGAAGAGGTGTGCACCGGAGCTTGCTCCAGTTCTTTCGCGTCTCTTCCAGATATCGTATAAATCCGGCACCTTCCCAGAAAACTGGAAATTTGCTCATGTCCAACCCATCCTAAAAAAGGGATCTAAGACCGACCCTTACAACTACAGTCCTATAGCTCTGCTTTCTGTTTTAAGTAAGGCGATGGAGAAGTGCATAAATCGCGAGCTTCTGGACTACCTCGAACGTCACGGCTTGATTAGCGACAGGCAGTATGGTGTCCGGCACCAACGATCCACAGGGAACCTCCTAGCTTACGTCACTCAATTGTGGAGTAAACTCATCCATGGTGAGGCTCATGTCTTTGCTCTTGACATCACGAAAGCTGTGGTACGCTGCCCTCTTAAGCAAACTTCCATCCTATGGCCTCCCAGAAAAGCTTTGCAGATGGGTGGCTGACTTTATCTCTGGCCGCAAGATATCCGTCGTAATTGAAGGGTTCTCCTCTTCATCCCACAACGTCAACGCGGGTGTTCCCCAGGGATCGGTCTTGGCTCCGACACTGTTTCTCTTACATATCAACGACCAGCTCTCGTGCACGATCAACCCAATCCACCGCTTCGCTGATGACAGCACTCTACATGCAGGAATTCAGAGTGACAAGCCGATCTCTGCCGCTGAGTTGGAAAAAAGAAGACTAGCGATGACTTCGTCTCTGACGAGAGACCTGGAGGCTATCACTGCTTGGGGACGCAACAATCTTGTACAGTTCAATGCTTCCAAAACGCAGTACCGTACTTTGACGAACAAAAAGCGTCCCTGCGCTCACCCGGTTTCGATGGATGGTCGAGTTCTGCCAAAGAGCCATTCATTTCGGCTGGTCGGAGTCCAGATCACCGAGGACCTGATCTAGCACGAACACATCTCGTCAATAGCTGCAGCTGCTGGGAAAAAGCTAGGCTATTTGTTTAGGGCTAAGAAGTACTTTTCTCCGCATGACCTTCTCACTCTATACAAGGCCCAGATAAGGCCTAGCCTCGAGTATTGCTCGCATGTTTGGGGTGCTGCCGCCCCGACTACATTATCTATGCTCGATGCTCTCCAGAGGAGGGCGGTACGACTGATCGATGACTCTTCTCTAACACACAGTCTCGGGACTCTTTCGCACCGGCGGGCTGTCGGCGATCTGGCTCTTTTCTACCGTCACACCAACGGGCTTTGCTCCTCAGAGCTCTCTTCCATGATGCCGTGGCGCGATGTGCCTGCCAGATAGACCCGCCTAACTTTGGCGTCCCATCCTAACCGTGTCGAACTTCGTACATCCAGAACCGGCCGATACGACCGCTCCTTTGTCCCGAGGGTGTCGAGATTGTGGAACAATCTACAAGAGGAAGCTTTTTCCAATTCTATTAACCTTAGGCAGTTCAAAAATCGTATTAATAAGATTTCTTTGGGATCATCATAGCAGCCGCGGTGTTCCGGCATTTAGGCTTCTGCCTCCGCGGCTGCTTCGATATAAAAAAAGATGTTTCTGTAAACCCCTCTATATTAACCTAACAAAAAATACCTGATATATAAATTCGACGATAATGCTGTATCTCTAAAAATAAAGTGGTGGGGCGCATTCAAAGGTTTCCGTAAAAAGTTTTGTTAGTTTCACATGTAATCGCTAGAGGGATTTTTTTCTACATTCCGACAGAAATGGTTAATTTTCTCAAAAACAAATTAAATGCATTGGTATGATATTTTTATGAAAAAGTAGCTAAATGGTGTCTAAACAAGCTGGCGAAATCCGCATCTCGATATCTTGTTAATAATCTAAGCTTTAGGCCAAAGAAAATTTTATACCCTTTATTTTTATTTTTTAAACTAATTTTTCTGGAATTTCCTTTTTTTATAAAGTTGTGGCCCTAAAAAGGACCGATTTAAAAAGAAATGTTTTAAATGCCCCCGTAAATGCTCAAAATGCTGACCATCACGCTATATGCATTCCTGAAGCCTCTCATCGGTAGAAAAACTGCAGCTATGGGTTAAGTCTGAAACACGATGCCCTTTAACCGCCCCCATAAATGAGAATCAAAACAAGTTAAGTCTGGTGATCGCGAAGGCCATGGAAACAGACTTCCTCTTCCAATCCACCGCTGTTGAAATACTGCACTAATATGCTCTCGCACAATAATTGCAAAATGTGGTGGGCAACCATACCAAGGTTTGTTAGCTCACATGTGGCTGCTAAAGGACCTTTTTCAACATTCCGACAGAAATGGTTAATTTTCTCAAAAACGAAAACCGCATCTCGATATCTTGTTCTTAACCTAACGTTTAGGCTAAAGAAAATTTTATACGGATATCCCTTAAATTTTTATTTTTTTAACTAATTCTTCTGGATTTTTTTTATTCCTCAGAATAAAATCACCCTTTTTGAAAACATTACAAAATATCGCTAAAAAGAAAGTAATAGTAAAAGGCATATTTTTTGTTTAAATGCATCTTCACTGCATATACGAAAAAGACAATTAATAGAAGCAGGCCATGGAATACAACAAAACAAATACCTAATCAAAACATAAATAATTAATTAATAAATTTTCAATAGTTGTCAATAGTTTCACATTACTTTGAGCAATTTTTGTGCTTACCAAGTGCGTTTTATGAACGATGAAGCTCTTGATATGCTTGCAGTTTTTTTGAATGTCTTCAGAGTGCCGCAGTGGAAAATAGAGTTTACGCGACTCGATATCCAAATCGGCGTCTTTGCGATGTGAGAGTTTTTCCCCGATTAGTGGCGAGCTTTCGCGCCAATGGTAGTTTTCGGCCTACGTTTCAACGGCAAAGAATT
Source organism: Acanthoscelides obtectus (assembly GCA_963669975.1). Lineage (NCBI taxonomy): Eukaryota > Metazoa > Arthropoda > Insecta > Coleoptera > Chrysomelidae > Acanthoscelides > Acanthoscelides obtectus. The sequence continues at coordinate 69,537,376 of CAVLJG010000010.1, read as the reverse complement.
GGAAGAACACAAGAAAATATTAACCGCTTACTGGGGTATATTGAAGGAAAACCTCATGTTATCACACATCCCTTGAGTTGGGCATAATATAACGAAAAACGGTTCAAAATATTTTGAAGGACCATAGGCCATCAAAATATAGGGATTTTTTCAATTTTAACTTTTTTTAATTACTTTTAGAATGCATCCATACCATGTTGTTTTGCAGCAGGCAGACTTTGATCGGAGGTTGGACTATTGCCATTGCCACCTTTAATAGTGACGGGAGAGTCAATCTGCACAATATGCATTATTGCTCTGCAGAAAATGCGCATTGGTTGCGTGAAGTTCACCATCAAGGGCGTTGGAGTTTAAATGTGGATGAGGCATACTTTGAGGCAGAATTATTGGACCATATTTTATCACTTTTTTGTCTTTCTTGACTTTTTGGACAATCAATTACCGTTGTTGTTGGAAGATGTGCCACTGAAAACACGACAAAACTTCTTTTTGCAGCTGTATGGTTGCCCACCACATTTTGCAATTATTGTGCGAGAGCATATTAGTGCAGTATTTCAACAGCGGTGGATTGTAAGAGGAAGTCTGTTTCCATGGCCTTCGCGTTCACCAGACTTAACTTGTTTTGATTCTTATTTATGGGGGCAGTTAAAGGGCATTGTGTTTCAGACTTAACCCACAGCTGCAGTTTTTCTACTGATGAGAGGCTTCAGGAATGCATATAGCGTGATGGTCAGCATTTGGAGCATTTACGGGGGCATTTAAAACATCTCTTTTTTAAATCGGTCCTTTTTAGGACCACAACTTTATAAAAAAAGGAAATTCCAGAAAAATTAGTTTAAAATATAAAAATAAAGGGTATAAAATTTTCTTTGGCCTAAAGCTTAGATTAGGAACAAGATATCTAGATGCGGATTTCGCCAGCTTGTTTAGACACCATTTAGCTACTTTTTCATAAAAATATCATACCAATGCATTTAATTTTTTTTTTGAGAAAATTAACCATTTCTGTCGGAATGTCGAAAAAAAGCCCTCTAGCGATCACATGTGAAACTAACAAAACTACAAATATTATAACATATGTAGCCCAAGAATAGCACTTTTCAATTAGCCCAAGTTTATTCAAATCGACTCAGCCGTTTCGAAGATACAGGGTGTTTTTTACGGAAACCTTCACTTTATTTTTAGAAATACATATTTTTTGTTATATACATTTCTCCGCATGATAATTTTCTATTTGTAGATCCTTTGGGCTTGAAGTACCACAACAAGTGGCTATAACCGGCCGCGTGGTTGTGGTTAGATGCCGCCTTGAAAATTCGAGGTCTTCTAGCCATTTTATGCTACAGTGTGTAGGTTGGCTCTTGTTGTGGACTTCGTGTGTGATTTTTTCCCCTCTCCATCTTCGTTTCTTCAGGTTACACCCGTATCCGGATGTATGAGCATGTGTATCTACTTTTGTAGTTCCATATGTACATTCATTTCGGGCCTGACGAAGCCAACCAGCAGAAATACGTATCGCTCGGGTTATCTATCCTATGTTCTGCTCGAATCCACTTTCTTTCTTTTTGCGGATTTTGCCCATAATTTTCTATTTGTAGATCCTTTGGGCTTGAAGTACCACAGCAAGTGGCTATAATCGGCCGCGTGGTTGTGGTTAGTTGTCGCCTTGAAAATTGGAGGTCTTCTAGCCATTGTATACTATAAGGTATAGGTTGTGTAGGCTCTTGTTGTGGACTTCGGGTGTGATTTTTCCCTCTCCATCTTCGTTTCTTCAGGTTTCACCCGTATCCGGATGTATGGGCATGTGTATCTACTTTTTTAGTTGCATACATATGTGCATTCATTTCGGGCCTGACGAAGCCAACCAGCAGAAATACGTATCGCTCGGGTTACCTATCCTATTTTCTGCTCGAATCCACTTTCCTTCTTTTTACGGATTTTGCCCATCATTTTACTATTTTTTTGTTACATATCTTTCTCCGCATGATAATTTTCTATTTGTAGATCCTTTGGGGTTGAAGTACCACAGCAAGTGGCTATAACTGGCTGGTTGTGGTTAGATGCCGCCTTGAAAATTCGAGGTCTTCTAGCCATTTTATACTACAGTGTGTAGGTTGGCTCTTGGTGTGGACTTGTGTGTGATTTTTTTCCCTCTCCATCTTAGTTTCCTCAGGTTACACCCGTATCCTAATGTGTGGACATGTGTATCTACTTTTGTAGTTGCATATGTACATTCATTTCGGGCCTGATAAGCCAACCAGCTATCCTATTTTCTGCTTGAATCCACTTTCCTTCTTTTTGCGGAGTTTGCCCATTATTTTACTATTTTTTGTTATATACCTTTCTCCACATGATAATTTTCTATATATATATTACTAATTGTATAATCATGTATAAAAAAAATGTGCCGACGACTTTATTCCATCAGTGGATCCTCGTCTTTCGACATCAAATGTTCTTTACATTATTCCGCTCTCAAACTATATAGTGGTTTTTCAAATGGTCCCCATCCACACATTTTTTGAATGGGCGAAGCTAGCAAGCTTAAATCAGGGTGACAATTTCACGATGGCGCCTGGTCACATGCCTGGCGGTTATTTTGAGAGATACTGATCTTATATTCGGGGGTTATAAAGAGCTTAAAAATTATGTATTCAATTTACAAAAATATTCCGAGATGGTCATTTGGAAATTTTCACGCTAAAATACAGGATCCGGCACAAAGGACGGATGTTTTTAAAATGGCTAGTACTCTCCGCCTATTCGGGCGAGAGCGATGGGAAGAGTGCCGTTTGACTCGGGCGTTCCTAGCATTTTTACCAGTAGACATTATGGAACAGTGGACGGTTAAGCACCGCTTTTTCGCGTACGACAGTTTTGTCCGACACAATGAGTCTCTCACGGCTGTACAGAGTGAGTATATTCATCGGAATCGAGCTGTTTCTTCTGGAAACACCATCCTTCGTTGGGTTCAATCACTCCGCATACCTGGTGTACTGATCAACAAAATACCACCAGGAACCTCTGAAAATGTGGAACGCGTTCGACAAGCCCTCCTTCTGCTCGGCAACATGCTGCTGAACTTCGCCTCAGTAATCGGCGTGTTTTGCATAATGGAACTCCACTTTCACCCCTACAAATTGGCCATTGTGCAACAGTTACAGCCTGGAGATAACGCAACAACGAATGAACTTCGCATGTGAGATGGAAGCAGTTATCGTGCAAAATGAGAACCTCGTTTTGTTCATGAGTGATGAAGCCTTTCATCTTAATGGCATGGTTAACCAGCAGAATTGCTATTATTGGGCTAATGAAAATCCGCGACAGTTACATGAAAGACCGCTGCACACCCCAAAAGTGACGGTTGTATCGCAAAATTGCATCATCGGCCCTTACTTCTTCGAATACGGTAATGGCACAGAGCAACGATGGACGTTATTCGCCCTCTCTTCCGTGGTTGCCTTACTTCCAGGTTTGTTGATGTTCGCTGGCCTCCTCAGTCACCAGATTTATCCATAGGCGATTTCTGGCTGTGGGGTCACCTCAAGGCTCGTGTATGCGAGCACAAGCCCCGAACTCTGGACGAGTTGAAGGAGGCAACTCGCGTGCAAGTCACCCAAGTTGAGATAAGGAGGTTGGAGAGAGACTACGCGAACTGTCAAGAACGCCTCCACCAATGCATCGCGAAAAACGGTCACCACATGATTGTTGTGATTTTCCACACTTAATTGTGGTAAACGCTAGAATATTCAAGCATTGATTTCATCACCTCAAATCTCAGCCTGCTAACTTGATCCGTTCAAAAAATAAGTTGGGGCGCGGGGAGACCTTTTTGAAAAGCACTGAATGTTATTGTAGCAACAAGGGAAATTGAGCAGCCAGATTAAATTATCTATGAACACTTTTGTAACAAAGACAGGAATGGGTTTAATAGGATACAAAATTCATTTATTAAGTTACTAATACTCGAGTATTTCGATGATCATGGTAAAATATGACTATACAAGATGGTCCGTAATGAATGCGAAAAAAATCCTGGATTAAACCCGTGAAAATGATGATATTGATCGAAATATGCCTTAGTAGAAACTCTCTTGTTAATGATGTTAATGAGAGTTTTAAGAGGGTCACTGGTAATTCGCTGTATTACTTCCAGGACGTGATGGGGGGCTTAAATGCAACAAATTTCACCTTATACATGGTGCCCCAGAAATAAAACGCCAGAGTGACACGGGAGGTAGATTGGCTTCAGATCATATCAAAGATGAGTTGGATTCTGTCTATGGGAACTCTGCACCATCATTTACTACGTGGCCGTAAGACGATGAACGTTTGGGACGTCCAAAAACTGCAACTACAGACGACAACAATGCCAAAGTTCACCAAATGGTGCTAGACGACCGCCGAATTAAAATGAGAGAGATAGCAGAGGTGATGAACTTGTCAAAAGAACGTGTTTATCACATATTATATCAACATTTAGGCTTGAGAGACCTGTCCGCGCGTTGGATGCCGCGTTTGCTCACGTTAGACCAAAAACGTGTTCGAATGAACATTTCCAAAAAAAGCAAATACTGTTATTTCGGCTGGGAAAGTGATGGCGGCTATTTTTGGGATAGTCATGGAGTTATTTTAATCGATTATCTCCAAAAAGGAAAAACCATTACAGGAGCATTCTACGCATAATTACTTGACAAGCTGAAGGCAGAGCTTGTGGAAAAATAAAATCCTGTTTCAGAAAGACATCGCACCGTGTCACACCTCACCGGTTTCCATGGCGAAAGTTCACGAATTACGGTTTGAACCGCTTGACCATCCCCAAACGACTTCTTTTTGTTCCCTCATCTAAAAATTGCGCTCGGAGGACAGAGATTTTCGTCAAATGAAGAGGCAGTCGCCTTCGTAGAGAAAAATGACGAGTACTATTTGGACGGGTTACAGAGATCGGAGCATCGCTGGAAAAAGTGTGTAGAGTTACAAGGATGTTAAAAAAAAATCAGAAAAAATTTCTTGCATCTTTGTTAGGTCGGAAACTTTTTAGACCACCCTCGTATACCTGAGACATTGACCAATTTCCGCGACTTCCTTCATTTCTCAACATATTCCACTCTTAACGAACTGTTCTCGTGCCAGCCATTTTTCTGTGCAGTAGGATATTGAAGTGCAAATATCTCAAAAAGGGTTTTGTTAATCGAAGTAAATTCACGGTACCTTTTCTACTTGAAAATCATCGCTCATATAAAACACTACTAGAACAATGGCATAATGTATCGAGATTGTAGGCTACAACCTAGCTACAACTAGCGTCATCTACATACTATGCATCTTATTAACCCTCTGATTCCCAATTTCCTTGTTCACATTACAAACACAGCTCGAGTTGTACAGGAGAAATGAATTTGAAAATTTTAAAAAACCTTCATTAAAGTTCATTAACGACCAAAATTTTACTAAAGCATATTTGATTCAATATCATTTTTGTTTTTCATTAGCTTAGTCCAGGATTGTTTTCTATTTGAGTGTTATTGCACCAAAATCAGCCAAAATAATAAGTACTTCTGACTGCTTTATTTCCCCTTTAAGCTAGGCAGCTGATGTGTCCAAGCTGGGCGAGTGGTCTCCGTCTTTCTCGGCCACGGCGTTGCCAGATTGTGGGCTCTGGCATTCATAGGAATCACCGGAAATGTTGCTGCAGTCTCCCTGTCCAGATATGCCCTCTAGCTCTACATCGTTCTCATCATTGGATTGCTCACCTTATAAAAAATACGTAACGTTAGATACATTGCAAGGGTTTGACCTTTTTACAGACGCTAGTGACAGAAAAAATAATTATAGCAGAAAGAATGAACACTAGCTTACAAAACAGGATAAATTATGGTTAGACAGGTTATTACTGAGTTTAAATTAGGTCATCTCAAGGTACGTTCTGTTTTCTCCGATTTTGATGCTGTCAGTGAACTTATTCGATTTGATGACTGATATATTTGCTATCAGTGGAACTTGGCTTACAGATCTCATTCCGTCAGAGTCTGTCAGCATCGCTGGCTATAACTTTATCCGTAAAGACAGAGGATCACGTGGTGGTGGGATTGGTATTTATGTCAAATCTTTTTTAAATGTAGAGCTTCTTGATGTGGCAGTTAACGATCTTCAGTGCTTGGAGCACTTATGGATTAAGATTACATATAAAAAATCAATCACCAACTAGGGTGGCAGCTAGCAGTAGAAGCCTCTTAGATCCAATATATGTAAATCAACCTGGATCATTTACTAATTGCCTTACTTTTGATGCTCATCATATATCTGACCACAAGATGGTCTCGTGCACAATGCAGATTCCGCCTTATCAAATGAAACAGAAGTACATATCGTTACGTGTTTTCACTAATTTCGATGAGGCATTGTTTCTACGGGACCTTTATGATCTTCCATTTGATGATATATTCCATCTGCAGTCAATAGACGAAAAAGTAGAATTCCTCAATAATTTGATAACTGAACTCTTCAATAAACATTCTCCGTCAAAAATTATACCAGTCAGTAAACCTCACGCTCCATGGCTTACTTATGGGCTTAAGCAAATATTTAAAGAAATATATGCTGCTCTGTCTAACCATAAAGCCAAAAAAACTCGGGAGAGCTTCTGCTATTATAAGGAGTTGAGGTATTTCGCTCTAGCTTCCTTGCGGCGTGAAAAAGCAGCTTATTTCTCACATCTGCAAAGAAGCAGGCTGTCTAAAAAAACCTGGGCTGCATTGAAGAGTATCAATCTTAATTTTTCTTCGAGGCCTCTGATACCCGATACTCTCAATGATGCAAACTTGATCAATGATTATTTCACAACTGTTTATGATGCGGGTGAGCTAGATGACGATACCTTTAATTTCTACAAACGTAGCAGGTATAATCATAATTTTAAATGTTCGTTTAAAGTCGTTGATACCTATGCAATTTACAGAATCATCCAGCAGATTAAATCTGGTGCAAGGGGTTCTGATGGAATGAGTTACACATTTTTTGAATTTATGCTTGGAAATTGGTTATTTTCCACAAGCATGGAAACATGCTTTATTAATACCTGTTCCCAAAAATAGTAAGCCGGAAGCTCTCTCTGATTTGAGGCCTTCTGCCATTATTATCGAAAGTTCTGGAGAAATTAGCTCAGCGACAAATAATCGAGTATCTTGAATTATGCAGAATATTAATAATACGGGCTCAAGATAAAAATATTGCCTCCATGTTGGTCTCGATCGATTACTCTAAATCAGAGTTCCCCAAACTTTTTTGTGTCGTAGACCCCTTGCCATGTTTTTCCGTGTTGGGTAGACCCCCTACTTACCTAATATTGATTTCCTGTAAATTTCTAACTGTAGTGAAGTTTAGTGTTAAAAACTTAAAGTAAAAACACATGTTAATTTATACATTTATTACTTGAATTTAAATTAAAACTACTCAAAATAAAATTTTGTATCTGTTATGTAAAATATACGTAACATTAAATAAACAGGTGTCTGGCCAATAAGTGCCCGCATTGGGAATAAGTGCCCGCATTGAAAAAAATAAGAGGGATACAATAAAAAAAAGTGAAAAATAATAAAAAAAAGTTTTTTACTTAAAATAGTGCAATAAGCGAGTTCGTTTATTAATTATAACATAAACGTATGTTTTACAATAATTTAACTGTTAGTTTGATTAAATTCCGCTTCTTATACGTTTAAGTTGTCTAAAAATAGGCAAAAAATTAACGAATTTTAGTGTGTACCTATCCTTGAATTTTCAGAATAATTTAAAAAAAAATATTTTCTATAAAGGGGGTTCTTTAAAAAAATCAATGCGGGCACTTATTCCTTATTTATTGGTCAGACACCAATAAACATAAAATAAACTATAAATAAAGTAACATAAGCAATAAGTCAATATTTTTAGTGAGAAGGATGAACCTGATGCTTTAATAATAAATTATCAACATTTGGCGTCAATTTTGTAAGGGTTAATCTTAAATCTCCTCGGCTAATGATGTCCAGTCTGTTTCTTTTTTTCGTTAGGAGATTGGTAACAGCGCTGAACTCCCTTTCCACTAGGTATGACGATGAAAAGGAAATTAAAAATTTCCTCGCTATATTCCATAATACGGGATAAGATAAGTAACGGATATGTTGTTTTGCAGCCAGAATTGCTGATATCCGTTTTTAAACTGAACCTTAAGTTCTTCGTTTGTACTTAGTACTTAGTTCAGTCAGTTCCTCTTGTATTATGACATTCGTTTCTTCTGTCACCATATGGATTAATTATCCACGGTGGTATTACCATAGTCAAAATATCCTCAAACCTAGATTCAAAATCTGAATAGAGGGCATTTAAATGTTGAACGTAAGTTGAAACGTCGTCTTCCTGGCAGCTTGTCTGTGACAAATTGGGGAACTGAGAAAATTCGCCCCGTCCAATATTTTGCTTCATTAGTTTAACTCTGGCAAGAAACGCTGATAAGATGGACTTTGTTTAATCAAATTTAAACTGTCGCCTTGTAATTGCAAATTAACCATATTGAATTTTGTAAACAAATCTGTTAAATAGGCGATGTCTGTATTCCTCTTCATTAAATTTCCTTTGAAAATTTTATCTTTAGTATCCAGAAATTCTAAAATAGTCTCAAAAAGTGCAAAAAATCTTGTCAAACATAAGCCTTTCGACAGCCAGCGTACTTCAGTGTGAAGGAGTAATTGATGAAAGTGTTCGTCATTTTCTTCACACAACTGCGCAAATAACCGTGTATTCAACGCGTTGCTTCGGATTCGGTTTACTGCATCAATGACTAAATGAAGTGATTCATGCAATCTAACACAAAGTATTTCAAATCTTTCTCTGTTTTATCAGGGTGGTATCTTCTCAGATGATGCAGTTTCATAGCGTCATTGCCCAAAACTTTGTTGCATAAAAGGCACATAGCCGATTGTTTGTCCGGCAATGATGGAATGAAGCCAAATTTCAAATAATCAACACTGTACTGTCTACATTTCTTTTTAGATTCGGACATGGCATCAGTCATCTGTGGGCAAAGTTAAATTATTTAAATAAGACAGAAAATCCAGCAGCTGTATATTAAAAATATTTTTTGATTTTTCCGAAAACATTCCATAATTCGAACATCTTCTTGCAACAATTAGCTCGAATTACGGATATTGCACTGTAATTATATTACCGATTTCTAAAACTTTCAAAAAGAAACTATTGAGGAGTACTCGTGTAATTTTGCATGATTGAATATTTAACTACTAATAACTAAAGTCATGATTGGCGTAATTTATCTATCTTTGCTAACTACGAGTACAAAACTAAAATTTAATAAAAAATAATGTACTTACTTTTCTCCGGCACTCTGAAAAAATAGCACTGACTCACTATAATTTGTGTGATATACTATGTGTTTATATTTTTTAAAATATTTTCTTACCACTTTCCTTTTCAAGATTCAGGAAACGAATAAACGTATTTGTCCCACATTCGTATTTATAGAGTGGCGAATTGAACAAGTCAGTGCAAGGTAGCGAAGCTCTGAGACTGCGACTCTCAGGTTTTTACAAGTTCAAAATGTATTGCGACCACAAAGCGAATACCAATATCCTACAACTTACACAATTTTATAAACATATATAATAAATTTTTTACTTCATAGGTACTTTTATAAATAATGTATATGTTTTGATATTATAAGATAGTATCATGTAAGTAAATAGGTACTATCAGTGTATGTGTTGAGATCCACTATCGTGGACCCCCATATTCATTTCATGGACACCCAAATTTTTTTTCGCTCACGTAGACCCCTTGCAGGTTGTCATAGACACCTAGGGGTCGATATAGACCACTTTGGGAATCAATGCTCTAAATCTAAAGCATTCGACAAATTGAGTCATCAGCTGCTTCTTGCTAAATTGGAGTATTTAGGTTTTGATAATATATCTATTATATAAATTCAAAAGTCATTTTTCTAGCATATTACAAAAATCCTATTGGAAATTACGTGTTTTATATGCAAATAGACGTGTTCTGACTTCTGCTTTGCGAAAAAAACTTGCTGAATCCCGCATTCTTCCAATTATCAATTATTGAAATATTCTTTACCAGCCTTGCTTGGATCAGCTCACTAAAAGACGTTTACAAGTGATTCAAAGAACTGCCTCAGATTCACGTGTAGTTTAAGAAAATACGACCATGTTAGCCATGCTTACAACAGTATTGGATGGATGAAGCTCGAGTGTTTGACAAATTTTCATTATTTGGTCTTCCTGCATAAGCTGCTGGCATCTGGTAAACCCAAATACCTAAGAGAAAAACTTATTTTTTCTAATGAAATACATAAAAAAACTCTTAGATATACATTAAATATTAGAATAACCCATTATGTCACCTCGCTTTTCCAACGCTCATTTTCCTATAATGCTGCTAGTCGCTACAATAATATTCCTGATGATTACAAAACCATGAATCTGTCTTGTTTCCGTAAGCATGTTAGGCTATATTTACAGAGCTCTACATTATAATGTTTCTTCTTTGTCTAATTTTTGCTAATAATACATTTATAAGTTAGTTTATGGGCACATATGCTTGTAGGCATGTAAATTAGGTGCTTGTTTGATTGAACTGCTTTCAACACTATTATGACATTGTAATAGCCAAACTTTATTTTTGATTTGTCTCTCCTATACCATCTTCTTTTTTTTCGTATTCATATGGTTAAGTGTAAGAGTAGCTTTACCTAAACTTCGCCATAATGAATCGCACTCTGTATCTTTGTAAATAAAGACGATATTATTATTATTACTACTTATTTTATAGATAGTGTAAATCAAATAGTGAAGACGATTGGTGATGGTGATCCAAACTTATGTTCATTACAAGTATATCATAATTCATTAATGAATCAATTTAGCATAATAAACATCAACAATCTAAGAAAAGCTATATCAGAATTGAAATCTAATAAAAATCCAAGTGAGAATCTCTCAAAAACGATTATAAATGATTGTTTCAACATAATTTGAGACAAATTATTATTAGTGGTGAATCATTGTTTAGTACATGGTGAATTCCCATCAAAGTTAAAGTGTTCCATCATTACTCCTGTGCCAAAAGTTCAATATTCTGACCTATATACAACTATGCGGCCGATTAAAGTTTTGTTTGAAAGGTCTTTCGAAGTCCTTTATTTTGATGTTTAATTTTGCAAAAATTGATTCGTTTTCGAGAAATTAGAAAAATCTTTATTTAGCTTAATTTGTTCAGGTAGAAAACAAAAACATACGAAAATATCACTTTTTATTTCAATGTGTTCAAAATGTTGCCCATTATAGGCCAAACAGTGATACAGGCGATGTTCAAACTCCTGACGTTTATTTTTAAAAAGATGTTGTAGGATATCATGGCAGCTTTGCTTAATGCTAAATAAATCTTCAATAAACAAACAAACAAATGCCCTCCGTCGACCCATTTATATCATAGAAGTTCGTAGAACAATCAGATGATGCGATGACAAGATTGAAGTAGGGAGAGAACACCCCTGTGCGTTAGAGCTTGCTCGGTTGACGAGTTATGGTAGAGGGAGCGTGCCATTTAACCACTCCCTCCCTCGGCATGTCACCTTGATTTTTATTTCTCGCATTATTAATCTTCACTACCCAAGTAAATTGAATTTTGCAATATCATTCGCATTAACTAACCTTTTGTGTATGATTGTTTTTAATACACAGGGTGTAATTTAATTGTTGGCTAAAAATACAGGATATGATTCCTTGCTTGATATTAGGAAGAAAAGTTTATACGAACATATTTCCTAAACCTCTTAACTTTTGAGTTTTGAGGTGTTAAAATTTTAAGACAAGTGATTTCCTCATAGGACCGTTCTTCCTTCCGGGACGATTGAAAATGATTTGCCAATTTTGCTCGAAGATGCGATTTTAGCATTCATGCTAGGGAACCTCTAAATGAAGCTTTACTAATCGCTGGATAGGACGTGGGTGAACTCAGTTTTGGCCTCCCAGGTCCCCTGATTTAAATAGTTTAGACTATTTTTTGTGGGGCACCTCAAGCCTTTACTTTATACTACACTGTTTCAAACCGCAGAGGAACTAAGGCAGAAAATTTTACTTTCTTGCCAAACCATAAGAAATACTCCTCGAATTTTTGAAGGGGTTCGCCAATCCATGAGAAAGAGAACTGAAGCCTGTATTCTGGCAGAAGGACGACATTTTCAACAATTCTTTTGATTATTAAATTGAATAGTATTAGTTTATTTGATCCGCATAAATTTTCAAACTTGTTGCAAACTTGTTTTTTTAATTTTCATGCATTGCAAAATCGCTAAAATATGATGTGCTAGTTTGTAGGTAAGAGTTTAATTTTTATTCAAGTAAAGTCAATTGATTAAAATAGCCAAAATGATTTTTATTTTTTACGCGAAAGTGGTGCATCGGACGGAACAAAGTAAAAAAGGCCAATTTGTTGCAAAATAAATGGGGGATTTCAAAACTGAATTTTATTTTCGGAAAAAGCAATAGCCATACTTTACAATATCTAAAGCAGTATTAAAGTTATAAGAAAACGATTTTTGTTTTCAAATTTTAACACCCTGTAACTCAAAAGATAAGAGGTTTAGAAAATATTTTCATACAGACTTTTCTTCCAAAAATGAGCTAAGGAATCATATCATGTATTTTTAACCATCAATTAAATTACCCTCTGTATTTTTATACGTACTAGTAAATTCCATATTGTTGCCGCATTCAAAGTCTTCTATGAGATGTTCTGGTTCGCTAACGTCGCTCTCGCTGCTACTGCTGCTGCTACTGGTCATTATCAGACTTACTGCCGAATTGAGCAAATTCGGACTACTTATTGACACTCCTATACCTCCCAGTCTGGAAGGATCTTCCATGCTATTTTTTTCGCCGTCCTCATGACTTGGAGTGCTCTTTGATCCGCTTACCTTGAACATATAATACTAGGGAATATTAAAAGATGATAGCTACAATAAAGGCACGTTTGTTGTACTTCAAGGCCCAGTGTTGGGTACTCTTTTATTTAAAATCTATTTGAATGATGTATTCAAAAATCGGATGACAGCACGAATTTCGCACCTGGCGGTGACGCCGACTCCATTGCGCATGGCTGTCGCGCGGTACTAAGCATCACAGATAGGCGCTTCTAGCTGGGAACAGTGGCGGGGGAACAGGCAAACACGACGGTATTGTCAGATTTCACCAAGCATCACGCGCGGAAAGGGTACACCTTATTTTTGAGACCATCCTCGTATATTTTTCCTGTAGCGGTGTATCAGTGACGACACCGCCGCAGACCAGTTGGAGTTTGTTACCCATTGCACAGTCGGCAGCATCGCGTCGTGCACGCAACGCCAACAATTGCCAAGTTATTTCGAATCATGAGCACATTATACATTGGACTTTTATCACGTAATTTTTCCGTTTTTACCGGGCTCAGAAGCTTCTTAATGATCGAACGTCTTCGACTAATAGTCTAATCATACTGGGTGTCCAGGAATAAATTTCGCTTTTTAAAGGCTAATAAAAAATTGTATTGAAATTTTAAAATTAATTTATTGGAGCAAAAATACACACAATTAGGCGGATTTCATGTTTTAAAAATTATATTGTTGAGATGCCTTCCATTTCGATCGAAACACTCCTGCAATGCCGTCTTCATGTGGTTAAAGACTGCTAAACATAATTCAGGTGTAATTGCTCTAATTTCTTCCCATATTTTTTGTTTTAATTCTTGTTAAGGCCGATTAACATAAACTTTACTTTTAACGTATCCCTACAAAAAAAGTCCAATGTGGTGAGATCTGGAGACCTAGCTGGCCAGTTTAAGTCTCGAAAGCGAAATATGACCTTTTCCGGGAATAATTCTCGAACGACTTCCATAGATGCTCGGGCTGTGCGGTTGCGCCGTCTTGTTGAAACCCGGTTTCTTGATCAAAGCCATCAAATTCTTGTAGTTGAGGTACCAAAAACTCCCGAAGCATTGCACACGATCACTATTTAGGGTCCTTTCGTGTTTTTGCCTTGGATTTTCTGGAGCCCAATAGCGACAATTTTGCTTATTAACTGCGCCTGGTCGTTTGAAAAAAAAACGGTTTATATTATTGTTCCGGTGAAGGAACGACGGTTTATAAAGTCATTTGGGTTTAATTCTTGCTCTATTTGGATCTTATAGGGATGAAGCTTTTAATCTCTCCCTAGAATTGTATGAAAAGATGATTTATTACGTAATCCCACTACCCGTGATGTTTTACAAACAGATCCTTTTGGAATTTTTATTATAGCGGCGCGTACAGCTTCAATATTCTCAGGAGTAGTTACAGTCCTTGGACGACCAGGGTGTTTCACATTTAAAGTTGACGATGTTTCTTTAACCTCTTAACCCACGATTTCACTAAATTTTTACTTGGTGCGTCCTCCACACGCCTAATATTGAAGTGAACACAAAACTTTCGTCTTGCAATTGTGTACAAGTCACTGTTCTTGGAATATGACTCAATAATGAACGGACGATGCGCATCAGACCAACGCTTAATTTATACTAAATAATCCGCATCGATCCACTGTCGACGCCGACCGCGCTAAGTTACACTGTTGCCAAGTTATTCGAGTTTAAAAATGGAAATTTATTCCTGGACATCTTGTAGTAGACGAAAACACCCCTGGTTTGCGAAATAATTGTAAAGTCTACTTTTATTGACGGTTCATTTAGTTCTCCAAATTAAAAAGAAAATAATAGAAGAAAAGGAGCTTTGTGGATTCGAACCTCCGTCCTGCGGTTCAGCAATCATTATTCCTCTCCACTACACTACGACGTCTCTTGGTTTTCTGGACCTTTATACCACTATACCTGACATTAAAAAATATCAACGAACGTTGGAGGCATATCAAATCTGTTATTAACTCTGGCCACCCATCGAGTTCGGCGCACGACGCCTGGCGGTCGAATCTTAATTTTTTTCTCTGTATCTCCGCCAAGAAATATTATTGAAAGTTCTATTAATTCTCGGTAGTCGTCTCTACCAACTTATTTGGTCAATTCATGTCGATAAATTCTAGCAGCTTGCCAGTCTCTGAAATATTCAGGCATGATAGCTTTTCAGTATGAATCTGTATTTTCTCAAGATCCACACTTTTCCGGCTCTCGAGAAACTTTTTAAACATTGAAATGTCAGGGTTTGTAGTCACTTGGTCAAACACGCCTTTTAACACCATTTCGTAGACGTGATGCCGGCAAGCAAAATATGCCTTTTTATTAAGTTTCTGTTCGAGAAGCACTCAGGCACCGTTAATGCGACCCATATTTGAAACAGTGGTATCCCAGCAGTGAATCTGAACTTTATCTTTAAGATTACAGTCAATGGTAGCATCCCAAAGTGTCTGAGCCTGCTCGCTGCCTGAAGAGTTATCCAATTTGGGCACAGCGATAAGTTGTTCTTTATTTTCATACGTTATAACAATCGGTAGACGTTCTTCTTTAGACTTGCGTGCATTTAAAGGTGGGAACAATTTGCCGTCCCAGTGTACAGTTACAGTATCCGGTACCTTCGCTTTGGATATCAAGCTTTATGCTTCTGTGCGCTCCTTTCGCTTTTCGGTACGAATTCTATGAGTGGCGGACTTGCTTATAGTAAGTGTTATTTCCAAGTACCTCAATGGTTGCTAAAATAATAAAAACAGCATTTCTCATACTTAACTGACAACTATCTAAGCCTGCCACGGATTTTGGAGTTATGAAGCTTTTCCTCATTTGAGTTTGGTTAGTATCAGGCTGTGTGCTCTGAGTTGGGATGGACAAAGTTTCTTGTAAATCTATCTCGGAATCTGAAGATGAATTGTCTTACACTGGTTCGCAAGTTGATGTCGAACGATTTAAGCAATCAACATATTTAGTTCGCCGCTTTTGTTTTTCGGTGTTTCTAAGGCGCGTTTTTTCTTCTTTTATGGCTAATTTCTTGTCCATCCCAGCTAAATGACCAGGTCGACCTGGCCCTCTCTGCCGCTGCAAGAAGATCCTTTCTTCATTTATTTTCATCATCGGCATGCGCAATATCAAACAGATTCGTAACAAATTCTTGTCGACGTTACTCAAACACTTATTTTGTTTTGCTTGCATTTTTTGCAAATCTCTCTAAAATTGGTATAAAGTAATTAGTTTCTTAACACAGTTAGGTAGAGATTTAGCCGGTATACGTGCCTTTCCCCGTAAATAATCCTCTCACGTATCGTAAGGTTGGCACTCTCATTGACACTTAATTCCACTTCCCGGATACTATAGAACAAAACTGCTAACGCTTGTCCATTAGAGGGAAGACTATTAAAAATATTCCCTTTTTAGATCTGCGTAATGCCTTCGACGTGTTGACTGAACGAAAACAGTGCGTTTACTAATATAACTAACGAGTACTGCAATACGTTAGCTAGCGGGTGCCTAATATGCATGTTTTGACATGTTCCAAGGCAACACGGCACGGGTTCTAGGTACATAAAACTTTATTTACCATTGTTTTGACATTGTTCAAGCAAAATTAGAGGGTATGTGTTTGAATAAAATAACTTTCATTTTTTTGGGGCACCCTAATACAGGGTTTGAAGTTAGTAATGGATCAACAGACGTCAGGTGATAGAGGGCCTCAAAACCTATCGAATGAACCCCTATATGTGTGGTACAAAATTTTATAGTGCAGGAGATATTTGCAATTTTGTGACATTTTGAAAAAAAACGAGATAATGAACTTATCTTATATTACAACTAAACCATTAGGTTTAGGGCTGTGATTTTTTTTTTTGAGATGAGCTAAATGGCTAGTTTTACCAATGGTTATGTCACTTTTTAACAGAGCTTATTAGAAGTCAACGCAAAAAATCTTAAATTCATCTTCCATCTCTCAACTTTGGAGGGCGGTAAAAAAAACTGAGGTTGTATTTCATTATTCATTATACTTAACTTTTAAAGAACATGTTCGAAATGGCCTACATTATGTTCTATACACAAGCGACACCTTCTAATAAAATTGTCCTTTAGTCTTTGAAGTGGCAGCAGCGGTGGCCGCAGTAGTAGACTCTTCGGTCTCCTGATCAGTCGCCGTGCGCTGTGCGGGTTCGAGTCCCGTCCCAGAAGAAACTTTTCTCTTGGCTATGGATGTTGTGATTGTCCGTAGGTGTTAGACGGCCTCTGACTGTCGAACGTGGTGGTACCACCCGGCGGGTCTCGTAGGCGGAGCCAGAATGTGTGCATGTTGCATGCACACGTGTTCACTCGCCAGAGTCCGTGTGGCGTTCCCCCTTTCCCCTGTATCCCCCTATAGCCCCACGGTACCCAATGGGTGTTTAGGCCTTAGGCCTTCGTGGTAGTTGGAGTATAAAAAAAATGAATTCGCGTTTTCCATAATTTTTATTTTTGCTTCATCAATTTTCTGGCGCACTTGGTTGACATTTGTATAGTCAGATGTATAGTTTTTCCTCTTATAAAACTCCATATAAAAAGATCTAGAGGATTTAAATCGGGTGACCTTGGAGGCCATCGTATGTGTCCATCTCTACCTATCCAACGCCCAGGAAAGGCACTGACTAAGTAATGCCATACATCCCGTGCTAAGAGGCATGATGCACCATCCCATTGAAAATGCATGCGGCTTCGAACGCCTCTAGAAGCTCATGCAGCTTTGTAGAAAAGCAAGATATGACTGACCATTCAACCTGGCGGGCAATTCATCTGGTCCAATTAATTTTTTGTTGAATTCTCCAGCCCATAGATTAACGCCGAACTGACGTTGAAAGCTGTGCCGGCGAATGGCGTGTCGATTTTCCACGCTTCATGAATGGAAATTGTGCATGTTCAATTTCGGTTAAAGTTGGATGAGATGCTGTCGAAAAAGCTTCATCCTCTTCGCATCTTCTCAATATATTGTCACAAAATTCAACCCGTTGTGCATAGTCGCTTGGAAGCAATACTTGTACTTTTTGTACATGGTAAGGATACATGTACTCCGATCGTAGTATTGTGTCCACTGAAGTATGGGATATGTTTCTGCTTCGGGACATGGCTCTGGTGCTTATAGAGGGATCTCGCTCGGCTGCTTCTTTTATATCTTCTATTTCTTCTGGCAGTATCCTCGGCGCTCCTAGTTGACGATGAGTGCTCAGTATGCGGCCCTAAATATACCCATTATGGACGCGTAGAAAAACGGGGTAGTCGGAATATACCGTCGGTGGTGGTCCATCTCTTCTAACCACATACTCCCAATACATGCGAGCAGCTGCTCGAGAGCATTTCCTAGGGCAGCACCATAATAGTAATGCATTTCTGCATAATGTCGCGTAGAATATGACATGATTCTTCTCAGATGCCAAACGTTAGATACAGATTCCGCGCTGGACCATTGCCTGACTTAGTAATTTCAGTCGGACCGAAGATTGAACGCTCCTGCACCTGGTATGCCGAGTTGAATGCCCAAGCTCATTAAGCTGATTTGGCTGTTTGCGGAAAAAATCCGCCATTTTGATTTTACAAAATGTTAATACACACAGTATCACTCGCACTGCGAGAACGAATCTAACAGTACCTCATGTCAAAATCCATCAAGTTGTTTGGACTGTAGCTTGTAAAGTACAAAAAAACTGCGTCAAACATACAGGCAGCAGCGGTGGCCGCAGTAGTAGACTCTTCGGTCTCCTGATCAGTCGCCGTGCGCTGTGCGGGTTCGAGTCCCGTCCCAGGATAAATTTCTATCTTGGCTATGGATGTTGTGATTGTCCGTAGGTGGTAGACGGCCTCTGACTGTCGAACGTGGTGGTACCACCCGGCGGATCTCTTAGGCGGAGCCAGAATGTGTGCATGTTGCATGCACACGTGTCCGCTCTCCAAAGTTAAGGGATGGAAGAGATTTTTCACAAAAAAATGTTCCCTCGCCAGAGTCCATGTGGCGTTCCCCCTTCCCCCTGTATCCTCCTATAGCCCCACGGTATCCAATGGATGTTTAGGCCTTAGGCCTTCGTGGTAGTTGGTGTATAAAAAAAATACAGATTTTTTTGGTGAGGCAGCAAGCTGAAATATTCAGGGTTTATTCTACATGGATTGAAATAGTTTTTACAATAAAATAAATAATGAAGTGCAACTTCAATTTTTTTACCGCTCTCCAAAGTTAAGGGATGGAAGAGATTTTTCACAAAAAAATGAATTTGAGATTTTTTGCGTTGATTTCTAATTACCTCTATTAAAAATTGGCATAACCATTGCTAAAACTAACCATTTAGCTCATCTCAGAAAAAAAATCACAGCCCTAAACTTGATGGTTCAGTTGTAATTGCGATTGAAAGTTACCGCGGTGATTCTAGCAACAACGGCCAGCCAGCAACAAACGATAGTCCCTCTTCTCACCAGCGGCCGCGTCGCGCTGGACACCATCGCGCGTCGCTACAGCAGCGAAGCCGGCGCAGCGTAAGCAGGCGGTGCGGCACCGTCTTCCCATGTAAAACGGTGTTATAGAATCTACACAAAATTATATACATTGTGTGTTGTCAGTGTTATCACACTATCTATCACATTCCGGGGCCGGGGCATATTAAGCCTACCAGAGGGAGCGAAGGTTACCTATACGAAACGCACATGGAAATTTGAAAATTAAAATTCTCAATTTTTCTTCAAATCAACAGTACTTTTTTTTCACGAAAATCAATTCTACAATGCATCCTTCATATCCGGGATCGATTACATCTCGTGGCCGGGGCATATTAAGCCTACCAGAGGGAGCGAAAATTACCTATACGAAACGCACATGGAAATTTGAAAATTAAAATTCTCAATTTTTCTTCAAATCAACACCACTTTTTTTTCACGAAAATCAATTCTACAATGCATCCTTCATCTCCGGGATCGATTACATCTCGTGGCCGGGGCATATTAAGCCTACCAGAGGGAGCGAAAGTTACCTATACGAAACGCACATGGAAATTTGAAAATTAAAATTCTCAATTTTTCTTCAAATCAACACTACTTTTTTTACACGAAAATCAATTTTACAATGTATCCTTCATATCCGGGATCGATTACATCTCGTGGCCGGGGCATATTAAGCCTACCAGAGGGAGCGAAAGTTACCTATACGAAACTCACATGGAAATTTGAAAATTAAAATTCTCAATTTTTCTTCAAATCAACACCACTTTTTTTTCACGAAAATCAATTCTACAATGCATCCTTCATATCCGGGATCGATTACATCTCGTGGCCGGGGCATATTAAGCCTACCAGAGGGAGCGAAAGTTACCTATACGAAACTCACATGGAAATTTGAAAATTAAAATTCTCAATTTTTCTTCAAATCAACACCACTTTTTCTTCACGAAAATCAATGCTACAATGTATCCTTCATATCCGGGATCGATTACATCTCATGGCCGGGGCATATTAAGCCTACCACAGGGAGCGAAAGTTACCTATACGAAACGCACATGGAAATTTAAAAATTAAAATACTCAATTTTTCTTCAAATCAACACCACTTTTTTTTTCACGAAAATCAATTCTACAATGCATCCTTCATATCCGGGATCGATTACATCTCGTGGCCGGGGCATATTAAGCCTACCAGAGGGAGCGAAAATTACCTATATACGAAAAGCACATGGAAATTTGAAAATTAAAATACTCAATTTTTCTTCAAATCAACACCACTTTTTCTTCACGAAAATCAATGCTACAATGTATCCTTCATATCCGGGATCGATTACATCTCGTGGCCGGGGCATATTAAGCCTACCAGAGGGATCGAAAGTTACATATACGAAACTCACATGGAAATTTGAAAATTAAAATTCTCAATTTTTCTTCAAATCAACATCACTTTTTTTTCACGAAAATCAATTCTGCAATGCATACTTCATATCCGGGATCGATTACATCTCGTGGCCGGGGCATATTAAGCCTACCAGAGGGAGCGAAAGTTACCTATATACGAAACGCACATGCAAATTTGAAAATTAAAATTCTCAATTTTTCTTCAAATCAACACTACTTTTTTTTCACGAAAATCAATTTTGCAATGTATCCTTCATATCCGGGATCGATTACATCTCGTGGCCGGGGCATATTAAGCCTACCAGAGGGAGCGAAAGTTACCTATACGAAACGCACATGGAAATTTGAAAATTAAAATTCTCAATTTTTCTTCAAATCAACACTACTTTTTTTTCACGAAAATCAATTTTACAATGTATCCTAGTTATGTCTCAAATATGCCACATTGAAACCATTCATTTTAACTCAATATCTTATTAAAATACTGCTACGAACATAAAAATTTTAACACGCCTCCAATTACTGCATAAAATGCACGCGCAACGGACAATGGCGCACTCCAGAAGTGTGCGCCTTCTCCAACTAAAATTGCGATAACCCCGCTATACCCCGCAACCGGAACAGCAGTGAAAGAAACACACTAATCTCGCGTAACGCGTAATACATGATCGCATCACAGCCGACGTCAACTACGAGCCGTGATGAAAGAAAGGCAACACCGCGCTCGGACGGCATGGTAGTGCTACCTGCTACAAGAACTAAATTTAATTTTGGAAAAGAGGACAGTTCGATTCGATACAAATCATCTGAATATGAAATAGCTCTAAAAAATTTAAAAATACGAAATAATCGTGATATATATGAGTCGCTAATGCAGTTAACCTAATTAAAAGTATTTAGTTTACGTTTTTTGGTGTCAGCACACTGTGTTCCAACAGGCCCAGCTTGGAAATGTGGAGTTACCTGTTTGTTTTTAATACATTCACTTTCAGTTTTACTGTTATTTTTCAATTTTACATAATCATTCAAAATTATGTTTGAAAAAATAGACAAAAGCTTAGCTAAATATCTGCATAATTGCGGCCACAGATGCAAGTTAAAGAAAATTCACTGTATATAAAGTCAGACTGAATGCTGAGCAAGGTTAACTGACACAAAATAAATTTTTGACTATTGCTTTTCAAGAAGAAAATTTCCAATCTATCTACATTAATAATAGATTCAAAAATGGCATACATATGGTAGAATATGATTGGTACATAACTGGTTGGAATTGACAGTCCTCCTCTTTGCAAATGATCAAAATAAACATTTGTTGCTAATGAACCTTTTTCTTTAACTATTAGCGATTTGCATATCTCGCAGTTTAGGTTTTTAGAGATAGCGTGTGAAGCATATCCAGATATATCAGTCTTAGTACTATCCTCTATGTCACAATTGGCTAAGTAATTTGTCTCAAATACTTCGTTGAATATATATATCCAAAACTTCAGGATTATGTTTGGTATCCAAGAAATCAAAATTTTCTTGAGTTTCTAAGCAGTTTTGGAACCTTGTTTTAATTTTTGCTAAAGAAAACGACGATTTCTTTTTATTGAAAATATGCTTCAGCCGTATTTTCTTTTCAGCATTTAAAATTTCATCATATGACACATTGTAATTGCAGCCACATAAAAGTCTATAATTGCCAAATCGTTTTTCTAAATTATCAGTGGTGAATTTTCCAGGCAATACATACTCAATGTCAAATTGATTAAATGAATATTCAATTATATTAAGTAGAGTCAGCGTGCTTTGATATAGAGCTGTATACGTTTCTGGTGTCAGGTGTCCATTATTATTCTCTAGATTATGCCATTTTTCTAACCATATCAGGAATTTTTTTAAAAATTGTACTCTATAATCATATTTATTGGTAATAGGCTTACAAAATTCATTTCGCTTCAATTCTCCTTTTATTACACTTGTATTATATATATATAATCAGAATTTGCACGTTTTCAATAGTTGAAATCCTTAGCGTCCTGAGGCGCGAACAGCCACAGTCACACTTCTTAGTTTATTTTTAAAGCACAGAAGCACTACAACTGGAGTCTATTTCTCATATATTATAGTCACCGATCACTTTGAACACATACACACACTTTGAAGCTTAGAAAACAAGCTTATCTCTTAATTACAGCCTCTGCGATTCCAAAATCACAAATTAAAAGGTTATGTTTTCTCAGCGGGAGTAACACTACCACCTACGTTGCCAGATTTCTTTGTTCACGGCTCGTAGTTGACGTCGGCTGTGATCGCATAATGCGACTATTCGTCGTCATCCGCCGTCACAGGTCGGCGGCAGTCGGACCGGGCCAGTCCAAATCACAAGTCCGAATTGCCCGAATCAGGCAGCGCAGCGGTAAGACTGGTGACTCACCAGTGGAGAGCTACTAGATCTTTGATGTTATACGATTAAACATCAGGGAGGCTCGAACTTTATTTGAGAAACTATTAAATGGATGTTATACATATTTTTTATTATTTATTTTGGGGGTGCACGTGCTCATGTGCTCCTACAGTGGAACCGCCACTGGTATAGACATGTATATCTCAAGGTTTAATAATATGCTTCTATTGCAGATGTGTCAACCATCGCGTGCGCTCTCATGCAAAGTTATCGTTGTATAATCGGAACACTTGAGATATCTGTAATAAATCCTTATTGTTAATATAAAAGAATCAAGCAAATAGATCATCACAACACTATTTAAGGTGTGTACCTTGAAAATACCGGCATAATAAACGATAAACATCCAGCTCTGCCGGTCTCAGAAGCTGGCGTTTGCTTTAGAATGTTTATTATATAATACATAATAATCTGCAGGAATCGAAGATACAGACCCCAAAAGTACAGCGATGCGGAGTGGAAGATGTGGTGGGCACAATACAATACAGGCGTCACCCACTACTGCGATTACGAGGAAGTTAGAGCAGATTTATTCTCTGCTCCACTAGATTACTCGTTGGGACATTGTGTTTCGCAAGATCTGAAAATGTCACGAGGCATCGCTAAAATATTTAGGTATAGTATAGTTAAACAAGATAAGAAAGTTTCTGATGGTAAAGCTCACAATTTCAGGCAAAAATACGGCGGCCTGGAGGAACTTCGTGCCCAACATGTAGTTCCGGGACGAGTCGGCGTCCTCAAACGTGAGGGTAGATTGTTGTTCTACATGGTAACCAAAAAAACATTTTTGGGGAAAGCCCACTTATATAACTATATTTTTGGCGTTGCGTCGCGTACGCGAGTATGCCAACCTATACGGTGTAAACAAAGTGGCCTTCCCCAGAATTGCTTGCGGTCTGGACAGGAAGAACTGGGGAGTCATCTCTAAGATAATAAAATTTGTTTTTCAAGATACTGAAATAGCAATAAAAATATATGTGATGTGATATCGTCTGTATTCCTAAAAAACCTTACTAGAGACCCTGAATGTAAAGATTCTTCAGTCAAACAACGGCACAAACCCTATTTTCAAATTTCCATGTGCGTTTCGTATAGGTAACTTTCGCACCCTCTGGTAGGCTTAATATGCCCCGGCCACGAGATGTAATCGATCCCGGATATGAAGGATACATTATAAAATTGATTTTCAAGAAAAAAAAGTGGTGTTAATCTGAAGAAAAATTGAGTATTTTAATTTTCAAATTTCCATGTGCGTTTCGTATAGGTAACTTTCGCTCCCTCTGGTAGGCTTAATATGCCCCGGCCACGGGATGTAATCGATCCCGGATATGAAGGATGCATTGTAGAATTGATTTTCGTGAAAAAAAGTAGTGTTGATTTGAAGAAAAATTGAGAATTTTAATTTTCAAATTTCCATGTGCGTTTCGTATAGGTAACTTTCGCTCCCTCTGGTAGGCTTAATATGCCCCGGCCACGAGATGTAATCGATCCCGGATATGAAGGATACATTGTAAAATTGATTTTCAAGAAAAAAAAGTGGTGTTAATCTGAAGCAAAATTGAGTATTTTAATTTTCAAATTTCCATGTGCGTTTCGTATAGGTAACTTTCGCTCCCTGTGGTGGGCTTAATATGCCACGAGATGTAATCGATCCCGGATATGAAGGATACATTGTAAAATTGATTTTCAAGAAAAAAAAGTGGTGTTAATCTGAAGAAAAATTGAGTATTTTAATTTTCAAATTTCCATGTGCGTTTCGTATAGGTAACTTTCGCTCCCTCTGGTAGGCTTAATATGCCCCGGACACGAGATGTAATCGATCCCGGATATGAAGGATACATTGTAAAATTGATTTTCAAGAAAAAAAAGTGGTGTTAATCTGAAGAAAAATTGAGTATTTTAATTTTCAAATTTCCATGTGCGTTTCGTATAGGTAACTTTCGCTCCCTCTGGCAGGCTTAATATGCCCCGGCCACGAGATGTAATCGATCCCGGATATGAAGGATACATTGTAAAATTGGTTTTCAAGAAAAAAAAGTGGTGTTAATCTGAAGAAAAATTGAGTATTTTAATTTTCAAATTTCCATGTGCGTTTCGTATAGGTAACTTTCGCTCCCTCTGGTAGGCTTAATATGCCCCGGCCACGAGATGTAATCGATCCCGGATATGAAGGATACATTGTAAAATTGATTTTCAAGAAAAAAAAGTGGTGTTAATCTGAAGCAAAATTGAGTATTTTAATTTTCAAATTTCCATGTGCGTTTCGTATAGGTAACTTTCGCTCCCTGTGGTGGGCTTAATATGCCACGAGATGTAATCGATCCCGGATATGAAGGATACATTGTAAAATTGATTTTCGTGAAAAAAAAGTGGTGTTAATCCGAAGAAAAATTGAGTATTTTAATTTTCAAATTTCCATGTGCGTTTCGTATAGGTAACTTTCGCTCCCTGTGGTAGGCTTAATATGCCCCGGCCACGGGATGTAATCGATCCCGGATATGAAGGATGCATTGTAGAATTGATTTTCGTGAAAAAAAAAGTGGTGTTGATTTGAAGAAAAATTGAGAATTTTAATTTTCAAATTTCCATGTGCGTTTCGTATAGGTAACTTTCGCTCCCTCTGGTAGG
Organism: Acanthoscelides obtectus; assembly: GCA_963669975.1. NCBI lineage: Eukaryota > Metazoa > Arthropoda > Insecta > Coleoptera > Chrysomelidae > Acanthoscelides > Acanthoscelides obtectus. Next base: position 69,511,444 of record CAVLJG010000010.1, on the reverse strand, counting down.
CTTAATATGCCCCGGCCACGAGATGTAATCGAACCCGGATATGAAGGATACATTGTAAAATTGATTTTCAAGAAAAAAAAGTGGTGTTAATCTGAAGAAAAATTGAGTATTTTAATTTTCAAATTTCCATGTGCGTTTCGTATAGGTAACTTTCGCTCCCTCTGGTAGGCTTAATATGCCCCGGCCACGAGATGTAATCGATCCCGGATATGAAGGATACATTGTAAAATTGATTTTCGTGAAAAAAAAGTGGTGTTAATCCGAAGAAAAATTGAGTATTTTAATTTTCAAATTTCCATGTGCGTTTCGTATAGGTAACTTTCGCTCCCTGTGGTAGGCTTAATATGCCCCGGCCACGGGATGTAATCGATCCCGGATATGAAGGATGCATTGTAGAATTGATTTTCGTGAAAAAAAAAGTGGTGTTGATTTGAAGAAAAATTGAGAATTTTAATTTTCAAATTTCCATGTGCGTTTCGTATAGGTAACTTTCGCTCCCTCTGGTAGGCTTAATATGCCCCGGCCACGAGATGTAATCGAACCCGGATATGAAGGATACATTGTAAAATTGATTTTCAAGAAAAAAAAGTGGTGTTAATCTGAAGAAAAATTGAGTATTTTAATTTTCAAATTTCCATGTGCGTTTCGTATAGGTAACTTTCGCTCCCTCTGGTAGGCTTAATATGCCCCGGCCACGGGATGTAATCGATCCCGGATATGAAGGATGCATTGTAGAATTGATTTTCGTGAAAAAAAAGTAGTGTTGATTTGAAGAAAAATTGAGAATTTTAATTTTCAAATTTCCATGTGCGTTTCGTATAGGTAACTTTCGCTCCCTCTGGTAGGCTTAATATGCCCCGGCCACGAGATGTAATCGATCCCGAATATGAAGGATACATTGTAAAATTGATTTTCGTGAAAAAAAAGTGGTGTTGATTTGAAGAAAAATTGAGAATTTTAATTTTCAAATTTCCATGTGAGTTTCGTATAGGTAACCTTCGCTCCCTCTGGTAGGCTTAATATGCCCCGGCCCCGGAATGTGATAGATAGTGTGATAACACTGACAACACACAATGTATATAATTTTGTGTAGATACTATAACACCGTTTTACATGGGAAGACGGTGCCGCACCGCCTGCTTACGCTGCGCCGGCTTCGCTGCTGTAGCGACGCGCGATGGTGTCCAGCGCGACGCGGCCGCTGGTGAGAAGAGGGACTATCGTTTGTTGCTGGCTGGCCGTTGTTGCTAGAATCACCGCGGTTTGAAAGTTCATCCTGTTTTTTTTCGAAATTTCCCAAAATGGCAAATATTTCCTGAACTATAAAATTTCGGACCACACATATACTGGTTCATTCGATATATTTTGAGGCCCTCTATGACCTGACTTCCGTTGATCCACTACTAACTTTACACCCTATGTACGTCATATAATATCCAAAAAACGTAATATCTCAATTTCGAAAATTTTCGCGATTACAACACTTCCTCGCCAGCTTTGGCATAACAAGTAAGATGGGTAAACTTTTCAATCGATACCTGTGTTTGTATGGATGAATCCGACGTAGTACTACCCACAGAATGGTTGCTAGATTTTGACGTTAGCGTGATTTTGTTCGTGGGTGTAACGCTGGTGGTAGCAACGTTATTGCTGGTATCCATCTCTTCTTCCATTTTCGTACTGTCAGCCTCTTTCGTAATCGTTGAACTCACACATTTCTCCGGTGGACAGTCGTGTGAAGTAGATGGTATGGGATTGGTGCCCACGTCGCTCATTATACCTTTTCAATATTAGAACAATAGAATACTTCAGGACGTTGTAGATAAGCTCATTACCAACATATTTGACCATACAGCGTGTGTTTTAAAAAGAAAACTTTGACGCCCTCTGACGGGCAAACAAACTCTCTTCTCCGCCGCTGGAGAGTGTGCACGTGTGTGCGGATCTCGCGAATTTAATTAACGCCTCAAGAGACTCTTCCGCGTCGCGACGCCCAGATCAACGGGTGAACACACGTGTGGTGGCGGGGTTAGTGCGTGGGAGTGAAGACAGCGGAGTGAGTGCAAAGGGTGGTGAAATATATATAAACAACACGATTCTAACCTAAAATCATACATTAAAGGTTAGAATCACATGACGAATAGCGGGCCCCATACTGTCTTTGGGGCATCGCACATCAGATAGAACATTACACCAGCTCGATTACCCCCCGCAACGCCGGTTTCCGGCGTTTAGCCGCTAGTGCCCTTTTGGCTTAACCATCGTGTCCGACTGGGCCAAAAAGGCTTCTACGTAATCATCTACCGGCCCCAAGCACACACCAAATTCCAGCTCGATATCTTGGAAAATAACGCCGTACTGGCCGTATCAAGTGCGGCCAGGTATCAGGAGAACAGGAGCTGAAAGGAGGTAGTTTGGGATATCAAATCTTTTAAACCCGATATCTCCTGAACCAGTCCACCTAGCGGCGAACGGTCTTCACTCCCGTACGTAGAAAGCAAGGACCTTGTCGACGGTCATCCGGCGCAGGCGGCGCATGCGCGATGGCCAACCCCGGGAAGAAGAGGAATGACCCCGCCACAGTAAGAGGAGGAGAGAGCCACACACGTGGTGCCAAAGCACCACGTCTAGCCACCCGCAGCAACCCTACGAATCATAGGAGCGCAGACCGCCAGCGGGTGGCAGCAAGACTGCCAGCGGCCTCCAGCCGCCGGAACCAGCAGGGCATGCCCAAGAAACTTATACAAAATTACAGGAGCCAGTAATACGGCCACCCTGGGGCCTGCCCAACCGACCAGATACATCTATGAGGACTGCGGAAAAGGATTCATCACCAGGAACGGGTTAACAAGACAACTAAACGGACAACTAAAAACTTTTCCATAGAGGTAAATTTTTGAGACTAATCGACTAACTTAGAGTCTTAAAATGCATGGTACTTCTATCTCCACGGAATATTGGGACATCATGTATTTCACAAATTATATTTCTTACCTCCATTGACTGAGGGATGTGAATCAAATCGAGTAGCCTGTACCTTGTTCTCAATCGGTGTTAGACAGGATTGAGATCTAGACTGTATTTGATTAATATACCACTGGAGATCACGACATTTTTGATAGAACGTCGGTGCTCTTATCTGAAATCTAGGAAACAATTCCAAAAAATGAATGTATTTTCATTAAGGTGCGTATCGTCAGTCGTTTCTACAATTGTGGGTCGCCTTTATGGCCTGCTTGATTTTCATAGTATTTTCTCACCTTCAGAAAGGCTGGGACATTCCTAAGTTTCTACTGTTCCGAGTCAGCGTCAGCGCTCTCCTATTGTGAGGCTATGTTTTTAAATTGTAGCAAATGTCAGGCTGGTATAACAGATGATATAAATCATGAACAATTTGATGCAAATAGGTATTTGTAACATTAGCTCAAATAGAGCGCTGATACGGGTCAGTAGAAAACTATGAAAATCAAGGAGGCCATAAAGGCGTCCTACAATAGTTTTAGGAACGACTGACGATACTGCACTAACAAAACTTGGGGATTAAAAAAGCTCTAAAAGTATTAAGCTGACAACAGGCTAATAAGAGGGAAAGATACCTAAACACGAGAATTGATGAAGTAAATTGAACAATGTCCATGATTCATCTACAATCTACACTATGAAAATCACAGTTACCTTAATACTAATGTGTCCATAGTGACATTCAAGTACCCTTCGCTAGCCAGCAAATCTAGTCTGAAGAATCTGTTGTATCCCCAACACTCTCCAACTTCAAAATCTGAAGCGAACTCTCTGATAATGTTTTTAGATGAATCTCTACTTGCCTGATGCACCATTTCTACTCTACAACAAAACGTTATAATAGTGAGAGTTACTCAAAAAAGATATTAAATGATTGTTTCAATATATTGGAGAGAAATTATTATTAGTGGTGAATCGGTGTTTATTTAATACATGGTGAATTCCCATCAAAATTAAACTGTTCCACCATTACTCCTGTGCCAAAAGTTCAACATTCTGAACTATATACAAATATGCGGCCGGAGGGATAATATACGTATACGAAGTAATCATTCAATTCATTGAAGGAACCGAAATTTTTACAAAAATCAAGCTGGACTTAGGAAAAATATTCTACAGAAACAGCAATCCAAATCGTGGTGAAAGACTGGAGAAGTATAGATTAGAAAGAATCTATTATAACAGTATTTTTAGACTTCAAAAGGGCATTTGAGACTATAGATAGGGAAAAAGTGTTAATGAAATTACATCGCAATGGTTTTACAGGATCGGTATTAAAGATTTTACAAAATTGTTCAGTAAATAGAAGTCAAACAACTAAAGTTGGAAATATTATGTGAAGCGTTAAAAATATATCAGTAGAGGTAGCACAGGGGAGTACATTATATATACAGTGCTTTTCTTTAATGTCCCCCTCCCCTTTGATTTCTTGGAAAAAAAATTATATGAAAACGGGGGTCATGTGGCACATCATTTTGAAGCTCCTGGCGAGTACTTTATAACGCTAGAATATAAAGTCATTACCTTTACCTACTACAAAATGGTGGTACATTTAATAATTACCTGAATAAATTGACATTTAACTTAATAATTCGAATAAATACGTTGAGTTCAGTTTAGAAGATGCTGGCAATGCTTGCCTTGAACTTCTTGACACAATAACAGCCGGTCCGTAATTCCGCGTCGAACATTTTCAAACATACATAGTAGTAACATCGATATTTCTACAAATATTTGCTATTCTCAGCGGCATATCCAATATTGAGGCAAGTTCAGTTTCGTACAACTTTTGCTTTAAATAGCCACATAAAAAAGTCTAAAGGTGTCAAACCTGGTGAGCGAGCTGGCCATTAGACAGGACCTCGACGGCCAATCCAACGACCGGGGAAATTGTTATCTAAATAATTCTTAACTTGTCTGTAGTACTTTGGTGGAGCACCAACTTGCTGGAATACAATATCAGTATCGAATTCATCAGGATTCGCTTCGACGATTTCGGTGATTAGAGGGTCAATAGTATTTTACAGCATATCCAAATACAGTTCCCCGGTTAAAGTTTGTTCGATGAATAAAGGCCCCACAATATGATTTCCCAATATCCCAGCTCAAACGTTAATTTTTTGTGGATATTGAGTATGAGTTTCCCGGAAGACGTGAGGATTGGTGTCACTCCAATAACGGCAATTTTGTCTATGCACATTACCGTTGAGAAAAAATGTACATTCATCGCTAAAACAAATATTTTGGATATAGGTAGGATGCCGTGCAATGGTTTCTGTCATAGTCTCGCAGAATTATTTCCTTTGATCAGGGTCATCTTCAGTTAGCTGATGTACCTTTGAATTTAGTATGGGTTCTACTTATTCTTTTTCAAAAGTCTCCACACAGTAGAAGGACAAACCTCACATACATTCGCGATGGAGGAAGTAGACTGTTGGGGATTTACTATTAGATTTTTTCTTCCTATGGCCGAGAATTGACCATTTTAAAAATAGGTCAAACAGTATCTAGCACTAAAACCGAAAACTAAATAAGAATTTTTTAACTGTACAATGATGTTTGTTTTCGTACTGATATTCTTGTCACTGTCAACAAAAAATAACAAAACAAGTTTTTATCGCTGTTGCTGTGGATACAGCAGGGAATTACAATTATTTTTAGAGATAAGCATGTTAGTGGGTTTGTGTTCAAGTAATTATTAAATGTACCACCATTTTGTAGTAGGTAAAGGTTATTGAATTTATATTCTAGGGTTATAAATTACTCGCCAGGAGCTTCAAAATGGTGTGCTACAGGACCTCCGTTTTCATATAATTTTTTTCCAAGATGGCGCCCAGCGGCCATCTTGACATTTTCATCTAACAATTTTACTCTACAATATGGTATCCATGCATCAATTTCATTACCTCAAGTTTTAATTTTTTGAATTGATCCGTTAAAAAAATCAAAGGGGAGGGGGACATTAAAGAAAAGCACTGTATACCGGTTTTTTGGCAAATAAAGATAACGCTCCAAGAATGAGACATGCTTAGTTAGTCATTAAGAGGCATTTCTGGAAAGTTAAATAGGTGATCTCTCCCTTCCGGTTTAACCGGAAGTGACCTTGACTGTCGTTTTTCAAATGGAAATCTGTTTTTTCCATAATAGACAACGATTCCCGAATTTATTCGTCAAATATCTTGTAACTTATCTGCTGTTGTGGTCGGGCAAACATACAACATCCCTATTACCAGCCAGGGGCAAACCATCAAGAAAATCTATACGGGCTCCCAGAACTCCGAGCCACACGTTCACTCCAAAACGGTCCTGAAAGGCCGCTTCTCTTATCAATCGTGGGTTTTCACTTGCCCCGTAATGTGTATTGTTTTTATCAAGTAACCCAAGATTTGCGAAACGCGATTCATCAGACCACAAAATATAATAATGAAAATTTCTATATTCTTGAAGTTGAGCACGAAACCAGTTACAGTAGGCCAATCTTAAGTAATTATTAAATGTACCACCATTTTGTAGTAGGTAAAGGAATTGATTTCATATTCTATTGTTATAAAGTACTCGTCAGGAGCTTCAAAATGATGTGCCACAAGACCCCCGTTTTCATATATTTTTTTTTCAAGATGGCGCCCAGCGGCAATCTTGACATTTTCATCTGTCAATTTTACTCTAAAATATAGTATCCACGCATCAATTTCATTACCTCAAGTTTTAATTTTTTTAATTGATCCGTTCAAAAAAATCAAAAGGAGGGGGACATTAAAGAAAAGCACTGTATATATATATATATATATATATATATATATAAATGATCTCTGACATTTTCAACACTGCAAAATTCAAATATTTGCGGACGATGCATTGATATACCGGGTGATTCTCCAAGGTGGCTCACTCCTATAACTTTGTTATTATTGTAAATAGATAAACGAAATTTGGTGGATGCGTATTATAGATGAATCTACATTATTTAACTTATTCACTTTCTTTGACTTACCTTACAGTCGTTTTAAAGATTTTCTAAAAGTTACAAATACTACTTTTTCAGTTTACTTGATTTTTTCAAATAGGAAGGGGGTGGCGTCGGCTTTCTCTAAGAGACTATTTTCTTACTAATAATTTGACGCTACGCACTCTTATTTTATTTTCACTATTTTTCTGAATAATCGTAAGAAACGATCATACTTAACAACAAATAATACGTAATGTTATTTGGTTGGTTTTTGGGTAGTTAGGCCGTCGTAAAATAGTTTTACTTGACATTTCGCCAACACGAATGATTGACATCTTCAGAAGATGTTCACAGTTCGGAGTCCTGTGAGCTACTGACATCTCCGCGGTCTTAGCTCATATTTATATATGTCTTGGGTGGTGGGGAGAGCTCTTCGGGAATTCTCGGCTGACGTCGCGCTCGGGATAACTCGGCTGCTGTTTTGCCATTTGGATGACGCAATTTTTGTGTTTTTTAATACTGATAGCCAAGTTTTGTCTACTTTCAGCGATTCCTCTATTTTGTTAAAGTTGTCCCTGTGTTTGTGTACCTATATAGCCTCCCTTCGTATGCAGATACCGTTTGTTTTCTATATACCGTATGTGCCAATCGTCTCTCTCGGCGGGTTAGTATTACGTCCAAGAAAGCCAGTTTGCCGTTGTCCTCTAGCTCCATGGTTTATTTGATGTTGTTATGTATGTTATTGATATGAGTGAGGAATTCATTAAGTTTCTCAGGTCCGTGGCTGCATATTACAAAAGTGTCATCGACATATCGAAACCATATTTTGGGTTTGTATGGTGCACTGCTGAAGGCATGTTCAAGATCCTCCATGAAGAAATTCGCTACCACTGGACTCAAAGGGCTGCCCATTGCCACACCTTCAGTTTGTCCGTATATTGTGTTGACCCACGTCAAGTATGTAGTCGCCAGGCACAGTCTGTATAAATAGGTGATGTGCTCTGGAAGTTGTCCATCGAAAATGATTGGCCCCAAAAAATTTTTCTCCGATAATACCCGTCCAGCAATTGAAACTAAATCGATCTTGAAAATTTCCTTGTATTAGACGTAAGTTTGTTTGTGACCAGTACCTTTTATTATTCCGATTGAACATACCCATGTTGGTAAACCGACTTTCGTCTGAATGAATAATTTTAAACGGAAAACGTACATCTTCTGTGGATTTAGTCAAAAACCAGATGTATTTCCTGTTCCAGTTTCGGAAAATAATGCCGATGGGGATGGCGATTAGGGAATCTCTGAGAATAAATTCGAGCTGCTTCAGTTGTATTTTTTCTGACTTCCCCGTAAATCAACAGCATGCCAATTTTGTCGTTGCTAGTATAGTTTTCCATTGTAAATTAACTACGTATAAATACATTTTCAAAACTGACAGTATTTTTAATAACCTAGGATAGATATTTGTTGAAGTAACAACAAGTAACTAGCACCACCTGCAATTATTTGTTTTTAGGTATGATCGTTTCTTACAATTATTCAGAAAAATATTGAAAATAAAATAAGAGTGTGTGGTGTCAAATTATTTGTAAGAAAATGGTCTCTTAGAAATCGCCGACGAGCCACCCCCTTTCTACAGGGTCCGTCAGAAAGAACGCATGTTTTTCGAATCGGTACTACATCGAGTGCGCTGGTCCCGTGTCGGTGGGGAAGGGCGTGTTGGATAGTGGTAAGTGCCGTTTGAGTTAGCAAGATGGTATGGAACGTTGAGCATCGTGTGTTCACTGTACCTCGGTACTTTCAAACGTGAGTTTCGCGTTCACTTTTGTGTTCCACGTCGTGGGACAGTACCGGACCGTAACACCATTTTGAGATGGGTGGAAGCATTCAACACAACAGGTAATGTGATGAAGAAAAAACCGCCAGGGCGAAACCATACTGTTAGAACCCCCGAATATGTAGATAGAGTGAGAGTTGACACGAATCGTTCCGCCCGTTTGCGTGCCACTTCCCTAGGGATCCACGCGTCCTCTGTACGACGCATCTTGAAGAAGGATTTAGTGTTCCATCCTTACAAAATCCAAGCTTGTCAACAACTGTTGCCAGGGGATTATGTACAACGTATTAATTTTACACAGCTCATGATTGAACAGTGTGGTTCCAACAAGACGGGGCAACATCTCACACAGCCCGCACTTCGATGGAACTTCTTCGGCAAAAATTCCCAGGACGTCTCATTTCACGTCATGGCGATATTCCATGGCCCCCTTGCTACCCGGACCTGTCAACGTGTGATTTTTTATGGGGCTACCTGAAATCAAAAGTTTACCAAAGCAAGCCTCGGACCGTCGTCCATTTGAAGGAGGAAATAAGAAGAGAAGTAACCCAAATTGTGGGCCCATTTCGAGAGAGGGTTGATTCCTGCATTTCGGCTCGAGGGCGCCATATGGACCGACATAGTTTTTAGAACGTGAATTTTGTTTTACTCAAAAAATGGCATGTATTTCTGAGTATTTTGATATAATAAAATATTTTTTCCCATAGTTATTTTGACTGTACTACTCATTTAAAAAACATGCGTTCTTACTGACGGTCCCTGTATTTGACAAAATTAAGTAAACTGAAAAAATTAGTGTTTGTAACTTTCAGCAAATCTTTTAAACGACTGTAAGGTGGTTCGCTTCAAAATCGTATTTTTCCCGTGTTACTTGATAAAAATGAAACGATTTATAAGATCCATGGCATTCTAGATCGAAAAATAAAAATTGAAAAAATGACCTTATTTGTTCAAATATTGACAATTAAATTGTTGCTGAGTTCAGAATATCATTCTCCATCGAAATAAGTAAAAATATATAGGGTGTCCCATTTAAAAATCGAAAGTTGGGTCGTTTCCGGTCAAACTGGAAGTACGTCAAAGCAAGTGAATATGTCAAAAAATATAAATTCATCTATAATACGCAACCCTCAAATTTCTTCAATAATAAGAAAGTTATAGGGGTGAGGAGAATCACCCGGTATATAGCTTATATAGCATATAGGTGCGCCATCTTTTATGTCGGTATGTAAACATGAAATAACTGTGAAAACGAATATATATCGGGTATTTTTATTAAATATGGTCTTTTACAATTTATTGGGACTAGTTTTTGAACACAACATCCATCAAGTGGCCACCTTTATTGGCCAACACAAAATGTGCCCGTCCTGCTGCGTTTTCCATTACTTTTTCCAGCATCTCTGGTGGTATACCGGCGATTGCGGTACGAATGTTTGCCTCGAGTTCTTCAGTGGTCTGGGGCTTGCTGCCGTACACTTGACTTTTCAAATGACCCCACAAGAAGAAGTCCGGTGGTGGGGTCAAATCTGGAGACCTGGGTGGCCAGTCAATGTCACCTCTTTTTGACATCAGACGTCCAAGGAATTTTCGTTGCAGAAACTGGATTGTTCCATTTGTAGTGACCATCAAGACCTTTTTCGCGCATTTGTGGTCAGACATAATGAGCCAACATCCACCGATATCGATTACCATCGACTGTTTCGTTTTCGTTGAAGAAAAATGGCCCAATGATGGTTGTTTTGGCGTAAACGTCGACCCAAACAGTCACTTTCCGGTCCTTCAACGACATTTCGTGGATCTCATGTGGATTTTCCGTCCCCCAAATCCGGCAGTTTTGCTTATTAACGCCGTCAGAGAGCGTGAAATATGGGCCTCGTTTTTAGTCTAGCCTAGTAGTAGTAATAGTAGAAATATTTATTTAGCACATTTGTCTACATAAACAGAATAATTGTAAACAACTTAGAACTAGTAAATTCAAGCCATATGGTGTATGATGTAAATGCTGGGCAACCTATAATTGTAGATTTAACAAGTGATTTCTCAATTTTACTTTAAATTTTGTCAAAGTTTTCTGGTCTTTTATCTCCGAGTATAATTTATTATATTCAATCAACCCTTGATGAAATACAGATTTGTAGCATATGTTATACTTTTTTGTCATTAAATGGAAGTCATCTTTATTTCTGGTATCATGTAAATGATGATGGACATTTGATGATGTTAAATTAGTTAGACTTGATGGAAATATATTATTTTTTACTTTATAAATGAATATCATTACAAGATATTTGATAAAAATTTTTACCTTGAGCCATTTTAATTTGCTAAGCATTTGCCTAATTGGAGTATATTTATCTTTATTTAGTATTATTCTCATGCACTTATTTTTTAAAAATGGAATTAATTGCTAAATATAGAATAGTCGAACAGTACAAGAAATTTGGAAGAATGATGGTATTATAGATAATTTTTCTGCTATATGAACTCAGACATCCAGAAACTCTCGATAAATATCCCACTTTACTACTAATCTTATTTATAACTTTTTCATAATGAATATCAAAAATTAATCGAGAGTCAACAAAAATCCCCAGGTATTTAAAATTTTCTACGAATTCAATATCTTCACCATCATTATTCAGTTGAACATTTGTACATTGCTTTTTTCCGATTAACAAGGCTTTTGTTTTACTTGCATTTAATTTTAGTCTGTTAGATGCTAACCATTTTGAGACAAGCTTCAAGTCTTCATTTATATAAGAGATACCAGACTGAATATTTTTATTACTTATATAAATCATAGTGTCATCGGCGAAAATCTGAATTTTGCATTTTTTGACTATGGCAGGTAAATCATTTATGTATAAAATAAAAAGAAGTGGTCCCAGGATACTGCCCCGTGGAACACCCAACGTATTTTCAATTTTTGATGAAATAGTGTCATTAACTTTTGTAACTTGCATCCTTTTAGACAAATAATTTCTAAACCAATCTAAAACACTTCCTGTTATACCATATGCCTTCAATTTAACTAACAAAATATCTCTATCAATCGTTTCAAATGCCCTCTTCAAATCCAAAAATACTGCTATGACAACTTCTTCTGAGTCTATGGCTCTTCTCCAATTTTCAGTTACCAACTGGAAAGCCGTTTCTGTGGAATATTTGTTTCGAAAGCCTGCTTGCGCCTCCACTAAAATTTTGTTTTCTTCTATAAACTGCATTAATTGGTCATGCACTATGGACTCTAATAATTTTTCAATGTCTGGTAACACATTTACTGGTCTCATATCGCTGCATCTTTTAGAATTTTTTATTTTGGGAACTGGTGTTATTGTAGATCATTTCAAAATTTGCTTCCAAAAATCAGGTTCAGCATCAACCATTCGAGTGACTATTTGGGCGTATTCCAAGCGACGTGGACGGTCAGTTGGCAATATTTTTTTTGTGTTAACTGCACCTTATAAGGAAACAAATGCAAATCATCGTTCAAAATGCTGACACTTTTGGGTTCTGGGCAACGCTGTCTCTGACCGCTTCAACCAATTCATTGGAATGCCTTGGTCGTTGATGAACGGTATGTTGACGATCTCCCCCTGTCCCGTACTCAAGAAAATTCGAAATCAAACGCCGGATAGTGTTGTCAGACGGTGACTGTTTGCCACGATATTTTCGACGATATGCACGTTGCGTTAACACAACTGAACGATGATTTTCAATGTACATTGTGACTATTTCGGCGCGTTATTTCGATGTTAAGCGATTCATGACTAAAAGTGTAGTAACTTGACGTTTCAGAAACACGTACAACCAAATCACTCGGTTGGTAAAAAAAGTCATTCGATGTTTCAATACCGACCATGGATAGTAAACGATAGTAAACTACTGTTTCAAGAGGATTATGGGTACATTATTTCAAAAATATCAAAAAAGATAAAGTACTTCTATAGACTATAGAGTTTCCAATAATCTCAGTATGTATTAAAAAAATGTAATAATTCTTTCCCATTTTTTATATTGTAATATAACTAGCAAATCAATATTTCAGAAAGGATTACCCGAATTTAATAAACTTAGTAATGTCATAAAGGCTACTTGTAATTTAAAGATGTTTAAAAGAAAATTAAAGGGATATTTTATGGACAGCGAAAATTCTTAGAGACGCAAATTTAGTTTTTTTAAATATCTGTATGTTGTGTAATTGTTGTAGTTTTTTAAAAGAATGTAATTGTAGCAATCAAGCTAAGTAAATCTTAAACAACAAACAAACAACAACAACTTTCCCTATCCGCAGTTCCGCAGTTTAGATTACAAAAAACTTGACAAACACTGGTCATCAGTCAGTCAAATAATAAATATGTCAAACCGGCAAGTTGGCATTACAGGTTAGAAAATCCACCTTAAGCAGAAAAATTCCACGACTCCGCTCAACTGTCTGTTAAGTTTTAAGCGTATCGGGTGCAATAATATAATGGAAGTTAATGTTCTGCTTAGCTTGAAGCTAACCTTAGCAACGCTGTGCTACCAAGCATTAGTGGCATGTACATTAAGCGTGGTTACCTGTATTCATATTTTGAAGTTTCTGGGTAGCCGGTAGTGAGTTCCAAAAATACAGACAAATAATTTCCCCGTACAATCCCATTTCCATCAGGGTATACCTTCAACCTCCAGCATAATCCTTTAGATTGCAAAGGGTTGGAATAGACTGGATCAGCTTTGCGTTGCAGCTGCGAGAAGTTGTACATTATGAAGGTGCTTGAGTCATACGGCGGAACGATTTCGCTAAAAATAAATAAGAATTTGGCAACGTCGCATCTGCCTGATACCTAACCCGCAGTGTTGCCATACGTAGCGGAATTCCGCTATTTGTAGCGGATTATTTTGAGAAGAGCGGCGTAGCGGCGGTAGAGCAAATTAGCCCAAAATGTAGCGGAATTTATTACATACAAAACTATCATATTTATTTCACTGTTTTAACGTTAATAACGTTCTAAATCCTAAATAGGCAGTGGCTAGAGTCTGATTTATTATCACATTAATAATAAAATTGGTGCATTTGGTGCCGCTTGAGCCATCTAGGAACAGAGAAGAGAATTATTCCATTTGCCTTTTTTTCAATAACAGATGGCGTACGTACTGCTTTCAATACTAATCGTTTCTAACAGGTCTCAGCAGGCAGACATAATATTAGGTTTCTCGCTTTGTATTGTATTTTTCAGCTCTGGGTATATACGGTTTAGTTTCGTTTATATTAGTGTTCTTATTTTTGTGTTGATCATTTTATTGATATATCATTTGCTGCAGATTTTAATATTAAATCTACTGGTAAGTAACAAAACTGCTTAAATATCTAACATATTATAGTTTGATCCAGAAATAAATCTTAGTCGCGAAATTTGTTTTTAACGCTTTTTCTTCTGGGAATAATGGAAAGGCGACAGCAGACCATTAACGATTTTTTTGATAAAAATCCTTCTAAAAAACAAACGGTGAAACCAAACGTGGCCGTACCATCCACTTCGACTGCATCTGTGTCGGACTCGGAGCATCCCGAACCTGAATACAGACAAAATAGAAGAGCGGAATCTAGTGGAATCAGGTCTGAGCCTGATAATTCGACTTGTGAATCTCAGGATAACCAAGAGCCAGAGCAACCTGTTAAGAAAAAGACACGAAAACAAATGTTTACTTCATCATGGCTAGAAGATCCGTTATTTAAAGGCTGGTTGGGACCTATTGAAAAATAATGGGTGCTAAAAAATCAGATTTAGTGAATCATTCGAAATCAAAAAGGCATGCCACTAATGTACAAGCAATTTCGAATGTAAGAACGTTAGATAGCACTTTTCAGTCTCGGGAAGCACGTGAGTTGGAAAAACGGCAAATATTTGCTTGCTTAAGATATAGTCTTTTAGTTGTAAGTCATTATATAAGTTTTAGAACTGTTGATCATATAACAGGAGTTAGTCAATTATGTTTTAAAGACCCAGATCTCTCTAGCTCACTTAAATTAAAAAGATCCAAATGCATAAGTATGATTAAAAATGTGCTGGCTCCTGTTATTAAAGACGAAATAATTTCAGAATTGGAAAATAAACCATTTTCTATTTTATTGGATGAGAGTACAGACCTGAGCAATACAAGACTACTATGCATTCTTGTAAGGTATATTCATAAAAATTCAATTAAAACCCATTTATCAAGTAAAAATTACCAATATTGTTGGATACTGTTCCGACAACGCTAGTGCTATGATGGGCAATAACGAATCTTTCAAAACTTATCTTTTAAAAGATAATCCTAATATAATTGTCAATGGCTGCATTTGCCACTCTGCTCATTTAGTGGCGGTGGCGGCAGCTGAAAAGATTCCAAGCAACGTTGAATCTCTTTTACAAAACTTATATTCTTACTTCTCAAGAAGCCCAAAAAGGCAGTGTGTTCTTGAAGAATTACAGGAATATTTCAAAAAGTCAAAATTAAAAATTTTAAGCCCTAGTAAAACAAGGTGGCTTGCTTTATCCAAATGTGTTGATAGAGTTTTGGATCAGTGGGACATCTTGCTTAGCCTATTTAGATTAGCTTCCATTGAAGACAAAAATCCTGTAGCAAATGTAATACTTAATGAGTTACAGAATCCATTTGTTAATACGTATTTAATGTTTTTTAAATTCGTGTTGCCCATTTTTAACCAATTTAATGCTCTCTTTCAATCAGAGAAAGTTATGCTCAATATCATATCAATAGAGAGTGAGCGATTTGTACGTCATCTATGTACAAACTTTTTGCGACCAGAATATTTTAAAAATGAGAAATTATATAATCTAAATCCTAATGATCCCCACTGCTTATTACCAATTGAACAAGTGAATGTTGGTCCGCATACAATGGATGCAATAAAACACTGCAATAACACGGCAATCGATCAATTTAAATTAAAATGTGTCACATTTTACCAAAAATCGGTAGAAGAGTCCCTTAAAAGATTTCCTATCAAAGACAACTTCTTTTCAGAGCTAAAGTTTCTCTCACCGGTTGATGTGATGAACAATCGTCTTATTATAAGTGATACCTTTCATGACGCCGTTTTAAAAAAATTTGCCCTTCATATTGAAACCGAAAAGGCAATTTTGGAACTAAAGAAAATATGTATTTATTTTAGTGATAGTGAGAAAGAGGAAATTTTAAAAACAAAAAGTAATGTCATTGAATTTTGGTCGTTTGTAAACGACCTCAAAAATTTTAATGACGAATATTTATTTCGCAATATAGGTAAACTGGCTCTAATCATTTTAACATTGCCTCATGGAAACGCTGATGTTGAGCGAACTTTTTCTTATATGCTTGATTACAAAACAAAAAAAAGAAATAAAATAATACCATCAACCTTGTCTGCACTACTTACAATTAAATTAGACTTGGAATTAAAAAAACAGTGCGGTTTATCCTATAGTTTTAATGAGAATCATTTAAACAAATATAAAAAGAATTTATATAATGTAAATAAGGAAGAACAAGCTGAAGAAGAAGTAATTTCTGATTCACACTGTGAATAAAATAAGCAAACGTAGGCATTTCCACGTTTCCGCTTCTTCTTTGTCCTTATTTTTTGTTTTTTTTTCTATTAAGATTAAGATATTGGTGATAGTTTCTATTTTTTTATTAGTTCCTAATTCTAAACCAAAGACAGTTTTGTTTTCTTAGAGGTATACTTTTTATGTTTTTACGAAAAATTACAATTATATTATGTTACTGTTTGTATTTTTAGTAGGGTTTTTAGGCAGTGTTTGAAAAAAAGTAAATATGTAAAAGATATATTTGTCGTTTATTTTAAGCCTCCCCCCCCCCCCTTAAATTTTTAGACCGTAGCGGCATGTAGCGGAATTTTGCAATACGTGTGACGGATATTTTAAACTTCGCTCTGGCAACACTGCTAACCTGGTCACCGTTCAGACGCGGCAGTAACACCAGAACACTTACCAAGACTGGCACGCTGCCGGGAGCAGAATTTAACGCGGCGCGAACGACCCCGACCCAGTTAAAAACAATTACCTATGAAAATCTGCAGGTACTGGAGGAGTTACGAAACTAGTCATTGGTTTTTTTCTTATCCCATTTATCATCCGCGATAAATCGTTACTTTTCATTATCAACTCTGATCTTGTGCATACATGCAGTTGATGTTCTATCTCGTGTAGAAGATGCTCCAATTGTTCTGTTTCCTGAAATGTTTCACAAGTTTGTAAGTGGGGCATATTTGGTGTCCGTTGCCAGCCATCGAGGTTAAGTAAACATGCGTGTTTATAGCAAACCACATCCATGCGGATGGTATACACTGAATAATAATATCAATGAATAGGTAAGTTAGCAAGCTGAATTCCGGGAAAATGAAGTTAATGCATTAATATTCTAGTTTAATAATTATTAAACGGCTAAAATGCGTGAATTAATAAAATTATCAGGACTCTTATTAATTAAGGAGCTCCGATGGGTCGAACCATGCCTGCTGGACGCAGACTAAACTGACCTAAAAGTGTCTGACGGCCCTCTATTCTCATATCTAATTTCATAGAATAAATGTGTATTTCTTACAGTATTTGGCTTAGGAAAACGAAATATATCGATTTTATTTTTTCAAACAGCAAGATATACCATAAATTTAACAGATGATTCTTTGAGACAAAAAGTTCATATAAACATAAGTCCGCAAATTCTTCGTTCTCGAGATACAGGATATCAAAATATAAAAATGTTTTTTCGTAAATTTCTTAAATATTGTAGCGTTTTTCTAGGTTCTTTTGGGTGTGGATTAAAACAGTGGATTCCACAAAAAGAAATGCACTAATTTATTTAACTCGATAGATAGAACATTTATGTACACCACTATTTATGTCTGACTAATTCTTATGTCGCGCTATTGACTGGACTATAATCCACTCCGCTCTGCTACTCTACCGTATTCCGCTTCTATCTCCCGGCGGTCGAGTTATATAGTCCGCAATAGCAATTGTTTCAAAGGGGCTCCCCGCGTTCTATTGGCGAATCGATGCTTTTGGTTTCCTTTGCGGTCCATTACTTGCCGCACACACAACCCATCTTCTGCACCAGTCCTTTACGTCCTCCCTGCTATTGATCCAGTATAATATTTCCCTCGCTTTTCCCAGGGTTTTTGTAACTCCGAGATGACCTCCTGAAACACCAGAATGGATTTCTTCAAGCAGCTCCGGGATCTGACATCTGGGGATAACGATTTGTCTTCTTTCCTCTTCTCCGTCGTGGTCCACCATTTTACGCAGTAAGAGTCCGTCGTCCATAACTAGAGAATTCCATTGTGCCCAATATGATTTTATGGTAGGGGAATACTTAGTAACTTCCTCCCAGGCTCGTTTCCGTTGTTCTTTCATCCAGTTCAGAATTATTCGAAGATCGAGGTCGCCCTCTTGATCTTTAATTTTTTTGCCAAGTATCACTAACGATACTAGTTCTTAATACTTCTTTCTGCTCTGCCCACTGGCAATGCTTACAATCCTCTAAACAGCGTCTCCTAATGTGCCCTATTTTTTCAAATTTCCAACATTCCAACTTGTTGTTCAGGCGGCGACGTTCACCATCAAGTTCCTTAACAATCGACACTTCGAACTCCTTTTCTCTGGTACCATCTGGCGGACTCAGTCCTGGCTTTTATTTGTGTTTTTAGCGGCTTCGATTTTTAAGGCCCAAGTTAGCGCATCTACTAGCTTAGGTGGATGTGCTAGTGTGCTAGTAGTAAGGCTTGTCTCATTTCACCATCACGAAGTCTTAGGAATGCTTGAACTGCCAATCGCTCCATTATCCTTTCCTGAACATCGGGATATGCTAATCCTACCAACCGCGCAATATCCGTTTCGAAATCCTGCCTGACTTGTGGAACCGATTCTTTAGTTGAGTATGGTAGACATGTTCTAAATCTGACTGGCCATATTGCATCTCCAAATGTCCTACTAGTTGTTCGCAGACCTCTTGCTCTTCGGGTGATATTCTTTGAAGAATAGCTGTAGCATCTCCTCGTAGGGCCAAAGTGAGTGCAGTTGCATTTTCGGTCGATGACCAACCATTTGCATTCGCGGCTCCTCAAACTTACCGGTAGACATTCCAAGGTGTTGTAGCCCAGCTAACCCAACAAGCTCCAACCTCACTTGATTTTTTCAACGGAAGTCGACGCTGTCGTTCGTCTTGACTTCTAAAGCGGCAAACTTGCCTTGCACTTCTTGAATTCTGTCCTCCAGAGTAAAAATCCGTTTGACCAATTCGGAAGATTTTTCCATAATTTTATCTTCAAATTCTTTTTTTAAATTGGCAGTATTTTCCAAAAACTTCTCTTCTAATTTGGCTGTACTTTCGTGTAACCCCAAGAGTTTTCCTTCTAGGTTGGCACAATTTTCCTCGAGCCTATTTTCTAGCTTGGCTGAATTTTCTAAAAGATCGGCACAATTGTTTTCTAACTCGGTCGAAAGGTTTTGCAGCATTAAATCAATATTCCCTGCACCGCTAAAAATGAAATTATCCGGGTCCTCGCCTTCCTCAATCAGTGCTTCACGAAGCCGCTCATGTAATTCTGTTTTCTTTCCAGCCGTGTCGCACTCTTTCCTCCTCTTTTTAAATCGGCAATTTCGTCCGATTTATTTTCACTAAATGTCCAATAATTCACACCGCCACACCTGACACCAATGTAGCGTTTTTCTGAGTTCTTTTGGGTGGGGATTAGAACACTGGATTCCACAGAGAAATGCACTAATTTATTTAACTCGATAGATAGAACATTTATGAACACCACTATTTATGTCTGACTATTGTAAATCTTATGTCGCGCCATTGACTGGACTATAATACACTCCGCTCTGCTACTCTACTGTATTCCGCTCCCAGCCGTCGAGTTATAATCCGCATCGTGGACCGAGAAAAGTCTGGCGTGCCACAAAGCGGCAGTTCGATGGGATTTAAATCTCCGGTGAACGAGTTGGCTACAGCAAAACATTAACGTCTGCTTCTTGTTGTACGACGACCAATATGGGGACGTGCCTTGTCCTACTGAAAAGGGACGTGTGGACGGCCCTCTAAATATGGCAGTAAAGTGGTTTGTATGAAGTCTTCAACATAACGCGCAGCAATCATATTGCCTTGAACAAAGAGAAGGGGTGATCGGCGACCATAGGCAGTTGGCCCACAAACCATTACTCCAACAGCCTGTGTAGATGCCTCTCGACAGAGAATGGGTGATCAACAGCCAATATCACGCCGTTCTCCACGGCGACGTCTTACCCTTCTATAACCATCGTGCGTACCCAGACAAAACCACGATTCGTCGCTGAAGATGACATTATGCCATTCCTGCCTCCCAATGTTGCCGTTCTCTGCTCAGTTCAAACGTTGACTACGGTGGTCCGCAGTCAGAGGAAGCATTAATCATGGACGGTATGAAAAAAGTCCAAAGACTCGAATGCGGCGAAAGAGTGTAAGCATAATAACAGGTCTACCTTCTTCTCCAAACCATTGGTCAGCGATCTGACGCGTAGTAGCGAATCCGTCTCGTAGGGCTAGTTGTCTAAAGTGCCTATCTTGACGCACTGTGGTACGCCTCGGTGGACCAGTTGGCCTTCTTCGTGTTACTCGACCTTTTTCTACCCACACACGACACACACGCATTACCGTCATTGCAGTACAATTAGCACGGCGGCCAATTTCGCGATAGGACAAACCAACATCTCGTTAAGCAATGGTTCTACCCCTGTCAAAGTCGCTAACATGGTGATAATTTGGACGTCTTCGAACTCGAAGCATTTTGTTAACCTTGGCACTAGTAAATGAAATGGCAATAACTAAAAATATATGTACTCTCAGCTCTCAGAAATTGCTTTCTTCGCAAAAACCAAGAGATAACATTTTAACAAAGGTAAACAAAAACAAAGATTAAACGTTGATATTGTTACCACGCCTGCTTTAAACATAGTCATTATGTTGCAAAAAAAAACTAGTTGAATACATTTTTTTCTGGGTGTAACTCTTCTAATGTCACTGAGTATATCTTTTACTTAATTTTGTTGTAATTTGGCGGTGGTATTTATGACATTAATTTAGCCCTAACTCGATTAAAAGTCCAATGGCGTCTCGAGCGGGACCTGAACGGATATGTGTAACAAAATTATACACCACCGACTTTTTTCAATTTTTGCTATGTTCTTTGGATTAAGCAAATATAAATACCACTTTTTTGTCTCTTGATTTTTTCGTATCTTGCTTAGTTTTCAAGAAATGAAAGTGTGTAATTCAATGATAAGGCAGCTAGTCGGTTGTATTGAAGCCAAGGGGCCATTTCCAATACTCATTTTAGTGAAATTTGTTAGTCTAGATGTTAATGTTACTTAGTATTTGTTGTTGTTATATAATTAGTAATAAATAATTATAAAAGAAATAATTTCCAAAAGAAACTTTTTCCCATATTCCTTGTGTGGTCCAGAGATATGCAATTAAGTGGACTTTTTTCTCGAAAACTAAGCAAGACATGAACAAATTTTTGTCATCCATTTGATGTCATTAATGGTCTTTGATATATGTACGTATTTTCTGAGGTCATTTAGAAGACTGCAACATGCATTCATAATACTTTGAATTCTTCTTCTAATATCTGAATAGGGCTAGTAAACCACTAAGCAATACTATAGTTAGTAGGATCAGAACACTTAGGTAGCGGAACAAGTATAGCGTGTTTCCATTGATATGGGATACACTGTGGATAACGCCAGATAGTGAATATTTTTAATTCATCGCTAGTAGTTTCTGAAAAAAACTTGAAGTTTGTGGAACATACTTGTGTTAATGAATCCTTCTGCCCCATCAATGTTAACAGTTTGGTCTTCAACTGCGAGTCCAACCTTGATATCATCGATTCAACCACTGACCTTATTTCTCTGACTCGCTCTTCTTTGGCTGATCTAGAAACAGTTACTAGAAAGTCTTTACACGTTATCACATTGAATTAATATACTTAAATGTCGTTGTGTAGTGGTTTATAATAATCTTACATAAGAGTTTTCATTGCACTTTTCAAGTATTGTATTTTAAGCAGTGTGAGAGTTGGCTCGTCTGATAAAATAACATGCACGACGACTCCAAATTTTTATTGGGTGATTGTACGAATACTGAGTACTAAGCAATTAGTATATACAGGGTGACTTTGAATTTGAGTCATTAATTTTCAGATAATGATTGTAGAAGGAAGATAAACCAAAATATGTGTAAAAATAAAAAAAAATTAAAAAAAATGTTACCTTGTTTTATAAAGTATCCTCCCGACAAGTATTTCAGTGCGGACCTGTATTTGATCGTGCGGTCTTGGAGCACCGGCATGCCCTGTGAGGTCTTAAGTCACCTGATTCACGAGCCCTTTGTACTACATTAACAAAGGCACGAGGGGTTGGTTGCACTCGATTGGGAAACCGATCCGCATAGATTCGTGATGCCGCGGCAGCATTTTGTAAAGACTCCCCCCCCGTAAATAAGAATCATGTCCACAAGTTCAGCATTTTCGTAAACATGTGACATTTTTTATTTCGTTTGAGCCACGCAACAAACACCACTATTCACTCACGCGTTACCGACTGACTCATTGACTGACATCGTGATAAACGTTTCAAATTCTTTCGCTTTTTTGTTTCCGATGCGATGAACCGATAAGACGGATTATATCCGATGTTGCCAAACACGAGCACATAATATTATTATTGAGACAGGGCGGTACTCAAACTTCTAAAGGACTATAACTTTGTTAATTTAATTTTACCAGAAAAATGTTAAAGGAAAAAAACATTTCTTTTGATCAGATCTACTCACTGTTAAAAGAAATGACTCAACTTCGAAGTCACCCTATAGTGTCACGTGCCAAAATCACGAAACCTTTTATTTACTATTTATCACTTATCCGTAATGTGAATTTCTGTTCATTGATAATAGAGTGCCCATTCCTAGGCCAAACCCTTTTCAATTATTTTCTTTTTGCAAATTTAATAGTTTATTGATTGTGTAATTTCACTCGTATTATATCTTTCTTTCTCAGCGATTCTGTATGGTGTTGACGATCAGCAAAAAACTCTGTAGTTTTGCTCCGTTATTTGGTTTCCTATAAAACATATCTTCTTCAAGGCCACTCAAGATTCCTTCTTCTAGAACGTTACGTATTCTGCGTGATTCGTTTTTCTGTTTCCGTTGAGGTCGTGGTGCAGGGGTCGTTTCGTCGTTTTCTGGACTCTGGGATATTAGGCCCCAAGCGCCCATTCATGGACTAGCACCCTTTTCTTTTTGTTGTGTAACATCTTTGTATCTATAGACTAACAATATAGGGTGATCCAAAAATGAGATATTGCGTTACACTTTAGATTTATTAATTGAAACCCTCTTTTTTAATTTTTAGATTATCCATGAAGTTTTTAATAACCTTTGTATAATAAAGTTTATATCTATCTTCAGTCGTTGTGCAGCTATTTGAGTTTATCATAAAATTCTAGATATTGTGATAATAAGGCATTACATATATCGAAAAAACAATAATCAATATAGTTCCCATAGTAACAAGACTTTACTTTAAAATTAAAAACAGGACTCCGAGTATTAGAAAAACAAAAAACAACTAGCAGTTTACATGCACATTAAAGTTCCTCATATTCTCAAGAATGCCTTGGAGTTATTTGTCTATATTCACCCGTAATCCGCTGACGAAGATCTTGAATGGAAATTGGCTTCACTCTAAAAATTTTACTCATCAAATGCCCCAAAGATGAAGATCTCGGCGGTGTTTATTATAAACTCAAATAACTTGACAACGATTGAAGATATGTATAAACTTTATTTATATAAAAGTTACTAATAACTTCATGGAAAATCGCGACCTTTTCGTTGGGCCATCCTGTATGTTAAGCCTCTGAGAATGTGTAATATATACCCTTGTAAATGTATTACATATGCCAATATGGAAATGATTGTTCACAGTCTAAACGTGGAAAACTCTCAATTATATACCTGAACAACACCAACACAACACATATGGTAAAGATTGCCTGATGCGTAATTGCAACAACTGTGAAAATGTCAAACCTCATTTAACATAATAGTTTGTAAATGAGGCCTTACAGTATTTTTAGTGGAGTTAATTGAAACAGGATTGTTGAAAGTATCTTAAATATACAGGGTGTCCGCAAAGTTGGGGTTTTCCTTTTCAGAAACAACTACCCTTGAAATAACAAAGGTAATGTGTAGTGAAACGAGGGCAACCAAGTTAAAAAAAAATAAATGAAAAAGTACTCACTCTCCAGTTGACGAGAAGGGCTAAGTACGTCTCTGCCCGAAATCATACCGCTCCAACAGAAAATGAAATCAGCTGATGCGCTACCGAGCAGACGCAGGCAAACAAGGAAGGCAAAATGTTGCGTAAAAAGTCTAGGGTCTAGGTATTGCATCCCGTCCAATCGATTTGGGAGAATAAATGGTCCGATGAGCATACCGTTCACCATGCCAGCCCAAACATTCACCGAAAATGTTTGTTGAAAATGTGCCCGACGGACAGCGTGCGGATTTTCTACTGACCAAACATGAGTGTTGAGAAAGTTATTCACTCCATTACGCGTGAACGTAGATTCGTCTGTCACCAATATGCACTTCAAAAAGTCCGGATTATTGTCATGTTGATGCAACAACCACTCACAAAACCGCACTCTTGCTGGAAAATCGTCAGGTTGAAGGGCTTGTACACGTTGGACGTGAAACGGATACAGCCCCTCTTCACGCAGCATTTGCCACACTTTAGTTTTTGATACTTGCACTTCTCTAGAGACGTCTCTAGTGCTTATTGAGAGATTCTCGTCTACGCGATTACCTCTATACGCGTGACCGTAACCGTCGGTTGAAGGTTGCATACTGACCTGACACACTGACCCTGACCTAGTTCTGTCGTCGGGTTGAGCTAGTGTCCTAGTAACAGTCGGGGATGTCGCGGCTACAGGACGGTATTCATATATGTTTGATGTTGCAGAGCCCTTTATCTCGGTTCCCTTAAGACATTGGTGTATATGGTACTAAGAAAAATTGCTTATGTTTTCAAGATCTACACGTCGTGTAAAGGAAAACCCCAAATTTGCGGACACCCTGTATAGTTTGATCTTTTTCGTGCATTTTTAACGATTGTCATTGCCGTGTATGACCTGTACATTCACGTGCAACTATTTTTCCAAAAACATTAAATCCAAAATTAGACAATGCTTACCTTCCGACAGAAATGGTTGATTTTCTCAAAAAAAGTGAAATGCTTTGGTATGTACTTTTTTATGAAAAAGTAGCTAAACGATGTCTAAACAAGCTCTGCGAAAACCGAATCTCGATATATCTTGTTCCTAACCTAAAATTGAGGCCTAAGAAAATGTTATACGGAAATCCCTTACATTTTTATTTTTTAAGCTATTTTTCTGGAATTATTTTTATTCATCAGAATAAAATCACTCCCTTTGAAAATATTACAAAATGTCGCTAAACGTAATGCTAATAATAAAATGCATCTTTTTTGTTTAAATGCATGTTCACTATGGGTATATACGAAGAAGACACTTAATAGAAGCAGGCCATGGAATACAACAAAACAAATATCTAATCAAAACATAAATAATCATCAAATTGTCAATAGTTTCGCGTTATTTTGAGCAATATTTGTGCTTGACAAATGCGTTTTACGAACGTTGAAGCTGTTGATATGCTTGCAGTTTACCTATTTTGAATGCCGCAGTAGCATAAACACTTTACGCGACTCGATATCCAAATCGGCGCCTTTGCGACGTGAGAGTTTATCCCAGATTAGTGGTGAGCTTAAGAGCCAATGGAAATTTTCGGGCTACGTCTCAACGGTAAAGAATTGGAAGAACACAAAAAAATATTAACCGCGTACTGGGATATACTGAAGGGAATCCTCATGTTGACACAAGGGAATTATTATTTGAGTTGGACGTATCACGAACAACGGTTCAGAGTTTTTTAAAGTACCAAATATAGGGATTTATTTAAATTTAACTTTTTTTTAATTACTTTTAGAAAATGTGTGGTGTGACAATACTGGGAGGCAGAATTATTGGGCCATATTTTTTTGAGCAGTCCCTAAATGGCAATGACTTGTTGGATAAACAATTACCGTTGTTTTGGAAGATGTGCCACTGAAAACACGGCAAAACTTATTTTTGCACTTGGATTTTAGGTTAGGAACAAGATATCGAGATGCGATTTTCGCGAGCTTGTTTAGACATCATTTAGCTACTTTTTCATCAAAAAAATCATACCAATGCATTTAATTTTTTTGAGAAACTCAAGCATTTCTGTCGGAATGTCGAAAAACGTCCTCTAACGGCCACATGTAAAACTAACAAAACTTCAAATATTATAACATTTGTAGCCCAACAATAGCTCATTTCAACTAAAAATTAACTTTATTTTTAGAGATACAGCACATTGTCCTCGGCTATAAATATCAGGTATTTTTTTGTTAGGTTAATATAGCGGAATTCACAGAAACATCACTTTTTTAGATTCAAGATTGCAGTTACGCCCCCTAGCGGGCGTTTCAGAAAATTGAAAAGATTGTCCAGGTTTTTCTCTTGGCCGTTTTAGTCAGAACTTTTTTGCCGCAACCGTTGAATTTACTTCGTATTCGTACAATCACCCTGAGGCTCAGAACGCGACCAAATAAATACTGATAGACTTACCTTACTGTTTCAACGTTCTTTTCAACTTCTTGAACAATACTTATCAATTCCATGAGACGTCTCCTTAACTGCGCGACTTCATCCTGTGGAGAATATCATTCGACATGTTTGAATTTGTTTAGAAGAAAAAAAACGAATCCCTTTGTTTTTCGCATAAAAATAGCATTTATCTTTCGGAATGGTTTGTGATTCATATCGGCAAAGTAAACTCGTGTATTTTGTTATAAAATGCCCAATTAGAAATTCTCAAAAACTACTTGACCAACCTACTCAAATTTTGTTGTGGTTACTTAAAGTCGAAATCACGAAAGATGACGATTACGTCATCATTTTCGTCTATAGTAAAGACAGACGACAGCGATTTGTGAATATTTTTAATGAAGTTTCAGATATGTTAGACAGAGACAAACAGAATTTTATTGTCTAAACAAGCTGTATTGCTAATTTGCATGTATCCGATAAAGATAGACGATGTTTTCATGTTGCAAGATCGATCATATTTGAAAGATGAATAGTTAGGTTATGTTAAAGCCGGTTAGGTTGTTTTGTTTCCTGTCTTAAGGTATTTCTATACTATACATAACTGTTTTTTTTCAAAACAAAAACTCCCCACTAAAATTATTATTGAGGTATCACTTATAACCATGAAATAAAAGTAAAATAAAAATAATCTAACTTCGCAAAATCATAATATAAATTTGTTGTCATTATGTCCCTGACATCGTGATTTTATCATCGACGTACGTCCATTGATTACTTCAGTACAATTTATGCTATGACGTAATAGTCATCTTTCGTGATTTTGACTGTAGAAGTATGAAGCCTACGGATACGAATAATTTCAAGTATCTGCGTGAAATTATCGTCGCATTACCAAGTGCCAAAACCTGCATTTCGCCTAGGTTTTCGGCCATAACTTTTTTGGTATTAGCAGGATCTTTTCGGGTGTGGTCTCATTTTGTACGTCTCGTAAATACCTTAAAACCTTATTTGAAGAGTTTATCGTTCCTTCCAACACTTTTGAGTGAATCTCAAAAAACCTGTTTTCACGTTTTCTCAGTCTTTGTTGTCGAATAAAAAGTTTTCCTACAAAAATTAGTGTACCCATTTTATGCGTCTATGTTTTAGATACCCCCTTGAACAACTTGCATCAATAAAACCAAACTTTACAATTATTTCGCAAACCAGGGGTATTTTCGTCTAACATTTTGTATGATCAGACTACAGGGTGTGTCCGGAAAGTAATAGGACTCATTTTCTTCCGCCATGACTGTACTTGGATTCGGTAGAGGGCGTTCATAGCTAACGAATGAGCGGCTGGTCAGTTGTCTCCGAGCACTTGGAGAGTCAGGACAGGCATTTTCGCGCGACGTGTTTCTGTGAGTGGTGCAAGCCGAAAATGCAGCGTTGGTTAGAGCAGAGGTACGCGATTAAATTCTGTGTGAAACTCGGTAAATCTGCGACAGAGACGTTTGATATGATCAAGCAGGCTTACCCAGGTGTTGCTTTAGCAAGAAGTGGTGTGTTTCGGTGGCACCAGGCCTTTTTGGAGGGCCGGGAAGAGGTCGCTGATGAAGACCGTGCTGGATGACCTTCGACTTCGACAAACACCGATAATGTGAATCGTGTGCGCAAAGTTTTGAACTCAGATTGTCGACTAAGTATTCGTTTAATTGCCCAGATGTTAAATTTACCAAAATCTGTGGTTCATGATATTGTGACACAGCATCTGAACATGCGCAAGGTGTGCGCGAAGATGGTCCCAAAAGTGCTCACTGACGACCAGAAATTGCGGCGAGTGGAAGTGTGCCAAGAAAATTTGAACATGTGTGAAAGTGACCCCCAATTTTTGAATAACGTAATCACAGGTGACGAGTCGTGGATCTTTGAGTATGATCCCGAGAAAAAGAGGCAATCTTCCGAGTGGCACACGACGGCGTCTCCTCGCCCAAAAAAGGGAAGAATGAGCAAATCCAAAGTGAAAACGATGCTCATTGTCTTTTTTGACATCAAAGGCATCGTCCACCATGAATTTGTTCCTCCTGGACAAACCGTCAACGCCAAGTTTTTCGTGGAAGCGCTCAGGAGACTCAAACGAAGGGTCAGTCGGGTCCGACAAGACATCGCAGCCGACTGGAAGTTGCACCACGACAACGCCCCGGCTCACACCGCCTTTCTTGTGAACAGCTACCTGACCAAGGCCGGCATCCCAACGCTTCCGCAGCCGCCCTACAGCCCAGATGTGCCCCCCCGGACTTTTTTTTGTTTCCTCGCCTTAAAAGGCCGATGAAAGGCAAGCATTTTGAGACGACAGAGGGGATCCAAGCAGCATGCCCCGCGGCTCTCAAGGCTATTCCGGAGAATGCCTTCCGTGACGCCTTCAATGCTTGGAAATCGCGCTGGCTGCGCTGCATCGACGCAGAAGGAGCCTATTTTGAAAGTTTTTAAAGAATTGTAACGATTGGCTCAATAAATTTTTTTAAATCGACTCAGTCCTATTACTTTCCGGACAAACCCTGTATATCAGATTTCGCACACTTGCTCTGCTCCGCACGGTGCATAAATGTAGATCAATAGAACTCACCTTGATCTGCGTTACGTGCTGTTCGTAAATCTCGTCCAATGGTTTAAACAGATGTCCAGAGTGGGTACCTCCCCATAGGGCGCATTGGTGGCATATGCAGCACCTGCAGGTCCAGCAGTAGACGGACAGCTTCTCCAGATGAGAAAGGCACTTGTCTCTGTCGCTGTCTGGTTTCGCGCTGCCCAGACCTGCAAGCGCCGTAGGCAGGGCGGATTGGAGTGTATCTAACTGTTGGGTCACCTCTTCTACCCAGCGACAGTTTACTAGCTCGTGCAAATGAAGGGAGGCCCTAAAACAGTTTTTTCTGTGTTTAAGATTTAGATACACTCGGTGACATTAGAAGTGTTAGACTCAGAAAAATAATTTCTGCAACTTGACTTTTTGGCAATAAGGTAGTGTTATAGTACATCAAGAATGAAACGATAACATTCTCAAGAAATTTTATTGACAATAAGAAAAAAATTAATGTGTTGCGCGACCCCGTAGCTGAATACACTCCTGTATACGTCTAGGCATAGAGAGAATGATGATCGAGGTCTGGTTGTGGCATCTCATTCCAAGCAACTCGAACTTCGTGGATTAGCTGTGGCAGAGTCTGTGGCGGATGGTGCAAAGTGGATAGTCTCCTCCCCATCATATCCCACACATATTCGATGGGACTTAAATCCGATGAACGGAGGGGCCACAGCAAAACATTAACACCTGCTTCTTAAAGAAAGTCCGTGCGTTGTCTTGCTGAAAAAGGACGTGTGGACGGCTCTCTAGATACGGCAGTAAAGTGGCTTGTAGGACATTATCAACAAAACGCGCATCAGTGATATTGGCTTGAATAAAGAGAAAGGGTGATCAACAGCAAATCCAATATCATGCCGTTCTCCATGGCGGCGTCGTACCCTTCTACGACCATCGTGCATACCTAGACAGAATCGCGATTCGCCGCTGAAGATGACATTATGCCATTCTGCTTCCCGATGTTGCCGTTCTCTGCTAGAGTTCAAAATTTGACGACAGTGGTCCGCAGTCAGAGGAAGCACTAACCGTGGATGGTTTGAAAAAGTCCAAAGGCTCGAATGCGGTGATAGAGTGTACGCATATTAACAAGTCTACCTTCTTCTACAAACCATTGGTCAGCGATCTGACGCATAGTAGCAAAACGGTCTCGTATGGCTAGTTGTCTGAGGCGCCTATCTTGACGATGTGGTACGCCTCGGTGGACCAGTTGGCCTTCTTCGTGTTCCTCTACCTTCTTCTATCCACACACGCATTACCGTCATTACAGTACAATTAACATGGCGGCCAATTTCGCGATAGGACAAACCAACATCTCAATGGGCAATAATTCTACCACTATTAAAGTCGCTAACATGGTGATAATTTGGACGTTTTCGAACTCGAGACATTTTGTTATGCTTAACACTAGTAAATGAAAGGGCAATAACTAAAAATATCTATACTACTCAGGTCGCAGAAACTGCTTCACAAAAACTGAGAGATAAGATTTTAACAAAGGTAAACAAAAACAAAGATACAACGTTGACATTGTTGCCACAGCATGCTTTAAATATAGTCATTATGTTGCCAAAAAAACAAGTTCAAGACATTATTTTTTCTGGGTTTAACACTTCTGTCATGAGCTACAATTACATTATTTCAAAGACTGCTACAGTTACATAACATACAAATATTAAAAAAAAAACAAAATTTGCTATCTCTAAGAATTTACACTTGTCGAGAAATGTTCATTTAATTTTCTTTTATTCATCTTTAGATTACAAGTAGCCTTTATACCATTATTTAGTTTATTAAATTTAAGGAATCCCTTCTGAAAAAACGATTTGCTAGATATATTAATATTGCAATTTTGTAAATGGAAATCTATATTTCCTCCTGTATATAATTGTAGTAATGATTATTCATGTATTGTCTATATAATATCCTAAATGTTGCCGAAAAAATGAATTTTTATTTTAAATATGAAAATAAGAATGAAAAATGATATGAAATTTTGTATATCCAACCTCTACAATTCTTGTAAATTATTTTATTTTGGCGAACTTCATGGACATGCCGACTGGGAGGGGCTCAGAGACTTCTTCTCTACCTGTCCTTGGAGAGATGTTTGTTTTTCTGACGCGGATGCGTCGGGATGGATGAATACATCCCTCATACAGTGGAAGTGCCTAAACCAGCGTCCAACGGCTGCTTTAACAAATCGTGTGACACTGCTCGCCAGCAGAAGATCAAGGTACAAAGAACCTCCTTACAAAACTCCACTGAGAACAGA
Organism: Acanthoscelides obtectus; assembly: GCA_963669975.1. NCBI lineage: Eukaryota > Metazoa > Arthropoda > Insecta > Coleoptera > Chrysomelidae > Acanthoscelides > Acanthoscelides obtectus. The sequence goes on along the minus strand of CAVLJG010000010.1, from coordinate 69,480,004 downwards.
CAAGCCGACGTCGAGTACAGAAACAAATATAACGAGGCGGTTCGCAATGCCAAAAACCAGCACGATATAAAAGTTGAGCACAGGGTAATGACCAGCGCAATGGTAGTCGGTCTTTCTTGTCCATGAAATGTTCCTTTGATTTTCTTTTAATCATATTTAGATTACAGGTACGCTTTATACCATTATTTAGTTTATTAAACTTAAGTAATCCCTTCAGAAATATTGATATGCTAGTTCTAGGAAATCTATATTTCCTCTTGTATAATAATTGTTGTAATGATTATTCAATTCTATGTACTTAATGTCCTAAATGTTGCGGCACGGTTACCTGCAATGGGGACATTGCGATCTCTGCTCGGTAAGCCAGCGCCTGATGCAAACGTAACAGCACAGCTTTGAACAATGCGGACACAAATGTGCATCCCTCAGCTTTTCCATACAAATGAAGCACCTGAACACCTCGGTCAGAGTGCTCTCCGAGGTCGTGTTGTAACATTCCATGATTTTGATTTTGGTCGGGGTTACTGATCGAACTAGGGGTCTGACGGCCGCCCTTTGACACTCGCTGTCACTTCGGCTAGTGAGCATATTGTGCTTAAGTAGGCATACAGCGCGACAGAAAAGTCCCGGAACGGCTCTCTATTCGGATTAGGTATTTTTGGAAAAAATCAAGGTCAGGTGTTCAGTAACTTTCAACAAGGAATTCATCGGCAACTTTTAATTTGGCCTTCGCCTTCAATGTTAATTCATGGTTGACTTTATTTTTTCAAATAGAAACCCCTATCTTTGATGCCCGAAGTCGAAAGAACAGCAGATTTTATATTCAAACACAATTACAGTCCAAGGTCAGGGTGACTACTAAAGGTCAAATAAAGATCAAATGTGTGCTGCTAGAAACCCCTCTCTGAATCTCGCAGGATGAGTGATGAAAATAACTATCAAGGTCAGGTATTTGGTAAATGTTAACAAGGAAGTGAACGCTGACCTTGGATATGACCTTGCCCTTCACCTTCAAGGTATTTCAAAGTTTCAATAAAAATCACTATTTTTGATGCCGGCAATCGAGAGAGCGGAACATTTTACGTTCAAATATGAATTGAAGCCCAAGGTCAGGGTGCCATCTAAAGGTAAAACCTCTATAACTCTCACAGGATGAGTGATGAAAACAACTATCAAGGCCAGGTCTTTGTTAAATTTTAAGGAGGGAGTGAACGGTGATCTTGGATTTGACCTTGATCCTCACCTTCATGGTCATTTCAAGGACAACTTCATTTTTTATTAAAAATATCTATTTTTGATGCCGGCAATCGAAAGAGCAAAAGTTCAAGTACGAATTGAATACCAAGGTCATGGTGACCACTAAAGGTCAAATGGAGGTCAAATGTGTGCTGCTAGGAAAACCACTATGAATCTTATAGAATTAGTGATGAAAATAACTATCAAGGTCGGTTCTTTAGTAAATTTTGACGGGGTCATTTTTTATTGAAACCGGCAGGAACAGTATCGGTAAGAAATCATTTTTTGATGTTGGCAATCGAAATAGCGGAAAAATTTACATTCGAATATGTATAAAAATTCAAGATCAAAATGACCGCTGAAGGTCAAATAGGTTAAATACAGGTCAAATATGTGCTGTTAGGAAATCCTCTAGAAATCTCGCAGAAATGGTGACGAAAATAACTGGTAAGGTCGGGTCTTTAGTAAATTTTCACAAGAAGCGGTGACCTTGGATTTGATCTTGAACCTCACCTTTATATAATAATAATAATTGACGTCTTTTTTATTTAGAATAATATTACAGGAGGCCCCCATTAGCAACATGAGATGTATATAAATTGAAAATTTGTTGAAAATTAATAGCTGAATACAATAACGACAAAATGAAGACAAATCAATGTCAAGGCATAAATAAAACATGAGGTCAATTAACACTTATGGGTTACAACAGATTTCGTTGCTGATCAAGTAGAATTTCTTTCACTTTTTTCTTGAATTTAGGTATTGAATTGTTTTTTTAAGTCACGATCTAAACAAATACATAATTTGATTACATTGTAAATATACTAAGTGACATATAAATCCGAACACCCAGTTTAAATGGTTTTATTTTAATAAAATTTTGTATAAGTACTTAATGATGCATAATAAGTAAATGATAAAAATTTCAAAATGATTGCACTGCTTTAAAGCCCTTTGACCTTTAATAATGTGTGGATGCACCCTGATGTGCTACGCATTCTCCAACGCGCCTGGGCATGCTTCTGATCAGGTGGTCAATGTCCTCCTGTGGTATCTCATTCCAGGCACCCACCAACTCCTCTCGAAGTGCTTCTAGAGTCTGAGGAGGACGTTGCAAATTGAGCAATCTCCTACCCATCATATCCCACACGTGCTCAATTGGGGATAAGTCGGGAGATCTTGGTGGCCATGGTAACAATGTGACATGATTATGTTGAAAGAAGTCTATTGTGACTCTTGCAACATGTGGTCGGGCATTATCTTGTTGGAAAGTTGGATCTGCCAGGGTGTCAAGATGGGGTAAAAGATGGGGTTCTAGAACTTCGTGGATATAACGCTGCGCGTTCATGTTACCTCTGATGAAGATTAAAGGTGACCTGGAACCATAAGCTATAGCACCCCAAACCATAACTCCAACAGTGTGATGAACATGTCTTTCAACAAAAAACTGTGGATTCCTCCTTTCACCACGTCGCCTTCTAACCCTGGCACGACCATCGTGCATGCCTAAACAAAATCGAGACTCGTCACTAAAGACAATACTGTTTCATTCCTGATCCCATAGTGACCGTTGTCTGCACCACTCAAGGCGATTACGTCGGTGTTCTCGAGTTAAAGGGAGGACCCAGTGTGGCCGGTATGAAAACAAGCTAATCCTTCTCATTCGTCGGTAAACACTTCGCATGCCAATAGGTCTTCCGTGTTCTGCAAACCATTCATTTGCAATGGACCTGGTAGTGGAGAAACGGTCCCTTAGGGTCAATAATCTTAGGCGGCGATCTTCACGGTCTGTTGTTCTACGGCGGCGTCCAGTGCCCCTTGCTCTTTGCGTACGGCCTTCTCGAAGCCATGCCTGACAGCACCTAACCACAGTGTCTACACTTCTTTGCACTCTAACTGCAATTGCCCGAAAAGAAAGTCCAGCTTCCCGAAGTCCCACTATACGGCCCCTATCAAACTCACTAAGTTGACGAAATCGTACAGGTCTCCGTACTCTAGGCATCGTAACCGATCGTAAAGGATGTCAAGAACCAAAATCCGCCAACGTTGATTCTTTACTGCGGCTGAAATATTCATTTTTAGAGCGTTAGTGAATTAAAAAAAAACAGTATAAAAACCGGAATGTCTAACTGATAAGGCTGACATTTTTTTCACTTGTTATTTACAGTAAGATAAATACATTCACCAACTTTTATTAAAATAAAACCATTTAAACTGGGTGTTCGGATTTATATGTCACTTGTATATATGAATTCTGAAATACGGATGTGATGTGGCGTGGAATTGGAAAAGTCTCTCTGTATCTAATATTAATGCCATCTATATTTCCTGTATGTATGAATGTGGTTACTAAATATAATAATAATAATGAACGACTTTTATTTCAGGCGAATCTTAGCTACAAGCTATTCTACCACAAAATATTTTTCCAAAATTACATATTGAATACAACGTACACACGAGCGTACAAAAAGAAACAAACACTATATTAAACGATTTATATCAGGTAACCAAATAAATTCGTGCGGTTGCGGTATATCGCACATTGCCATGGATGTTGTTGATCGATGGGATCTTCGACAGGTTGTGGACGCAAATTCCAGGACAACGTGCCAAGAACTTGCAGAAATGTTCAGAGTGAGTCCTGAAACTATTCGTTTGCATCTTCATCAGCTAGGAGACAACACAAGTTAAGCAAATGGGTCCCACATGAACTGAAAAATGATAACAGATTATGTCGTCTTACCATTTGTTCAGCAAACATTTCACGCAACGCTAATGAACCATTTCTTAATCGGTTATTAACCTGCGACGAAAAATGGATCGTGTATTCGAATTCTAAGCGTTCGTATCATTGGTTGTCGCCTACTGATTCGGTACCACCCACGCCCAAGGCTTCCTTGCACCCAGTCAAGGTTTTGTTGTGTGTTTGGTGGACAGCAACTGGAACTGTCCATTATGAGTTTTTGGAAAGGGGTCACACCATCACTGCTAACTTGTATTGTGAGCAGCTTCAACGAGTACAAGCAGCAATCATCCAGAAATAGCCTTCTTTGATCAATCGGAAGGCTCACACCGCAAAAGTGACCCGAAAAAAACTGTCTGAACTCGGCTGGGAAACGTTACCGCACCCGCCATATTCTCCCGACATTTCGCCCAGTGATTATCACCTTTTTTGTCTCTTGACAACTGTATGAGGCACCGACAGTTCACACCTCGAGATGGTGTAATATATGCAGTCCGCCAATTTTTTTACTCCAAATCCAGGGATTTCTACAATACCGACATACAAAAATTGGTTCCACGTTGGCAAAAGGTCATTGAATGTAATGGTAATTACTTCGACGAATAAATAGTGTCGTATTGTTTCTCAATAAAAATTTATATTTTTCTACTAAAAACCGCACGAGCTTATTTGGTTACCTGATATAAATGCGAAAATATGGCTGAATTATTATACTTGGGGTTTCCGATTTGAGCATCAAAGATAATTTTTGTAAGCTGCTTTTTGAAATTATTGAAATCAAGATGTTTAGCAGTCGATGGTAATTGATTATATAGATTGATGGCATTATAGGTAAAGCATTTATGAAATAAAGAAGTTTTGTGAAGAGCCATAGTTAACATGTCAGTGAATCGAGTGTTTCTTGAATGGATATACATATTCACGAAATATCAATTTATTTTTAAAAATGAAGGAATTGAAGTACGTAGGAGTTTGTGAACGTAGCATAATGAATGAAGCTTATACAATTTTGCAACATGATCATATTTTTTCAAGTTGTAAAATCAATCTACAACATGAATTTTGATTTTTTTTGTAGACGTTTAGCTGCAACTGAATCTATAAATGGATAAAGTTGTAGTCACCGTTCTTGGCGGGTCAAAGTAAGACTACCAGTATCTGTTTATATATCTCCATCACCCTCATACATACACATGAAACCTACCCCTGTATGTGAACGTTTGTTCGGTAAGCTCAAATACATGAGTCTTTTAGTTGTGTGTCTCCATCTCGAAAACTTTGTCGTTACATATGAGTGCCCTTCAATCATATTTATCATAGTGACAACTTACTTGATATTGGCGTGCAATTCGAGTTGTCCTGTTCTCAATATTCAATATAAAAGAAGGCCGACAGCTCCTGCTAAATTTATTAGAGTATTTCCAGGAAGAGAATGAAAACAGCGGACCTCTGTTACCCATTTCATGCGTACTGGAGGGAGTAGCAGATATGCTGAAGATTAGTCTGCGCAGTGTTCCGCCCATGATACGGAGACTCGATCTGTTTACTTGTTTCATGTGACGTTATGACGTAACCGCCAAGAATGGTGACTACCACTATTGTATCCCAAATCACAATATGTGATTTTCGATATTATCAAAGATTCACATAAATTTTGTTTGGATCTAAAATCTAAATCTCAAATTCTTTATAGTACAGATGCATAAAACAGTAAAACAATTTTTAGTGACATGATTTACATAAGAAATAAAATTGAGATTATCATCTATAAACAAACCTAAGTTTTTAACTGGTTCTTCGAGCTGAATAGCATGGCCGTTTAGAGTAATTATTTTTAATAAGGGACCTTAGATTTTTAGGAGAAAAAACAATAACTTTGGATTAGGAGAGATTCAACCAGAGACTATGTTCTGTTGCATAATTTTTAATAGAATTTACGTCCTCTACTATTTGTGCTTCCGAAATTTCTAAATTTTCATGATTGAAGCTATGATATAATTATGAGTCATCAGCAAAAAACGGAATACTACAGAATTTCACAACCCTGTTTATATCTGCTACATACAAAATAAAGATAAGTGGTCCAAGTTCTTTGAGGAAATCAGACGTTCTGCAAAAACTTCTGAATCAACGACTACCTTTTGGGATCTGATTATCAGAAAGCTGCGTATTAAACTAAGTGAGGAATCATCGACACCATAGTGCTCGCATTTAGCAATCAAAAGAGAGTGATTTATTGTATCGAACGCCTTTATGAAGTTTAAGAGAACTAATGGTGAATCTAAATGGCGATCCCACGCTCTGACGATATTTCCAGTAAGATCGAATAGGGCACTTGCCGTACTATGGCCTTTCCGAAATCCACACTGTTTTTCCGGCAGAATCCCATGTTCTAAAATACAGTCATTTATTTCAATGTTCATAGCTTTTTCTAATAATTTTGAAAGTGTAGGTGAAATACTTATGGGCCGTAAGTCTGTATATCAGTTTGCACTGCTAATTTTCGGTAGTGGTAAAATCAGAGCTTTTTTTCCATAAATACACTTATTTATAAACAATAATTTATTATAAGCAGGATGTGTGAAGAGATTGTGGGGTAACATAATTTTACCATTCTGAGCGAAACACCATCAGTTCCCAAGGCATTCAATTTCAATTTAATAATGAAGATAGATCTGGATAACTAAACTTATGATTTAAATAGTATTGAATTTTTTCTTCGGAGACGTATTTTTATCAAAAACTGAACAAAAATAGTTGTTTATTTCTGTTGGATGTTTTAAATGCGGAGAAATTCCATTATTTCTCGAACTTTGCAATCGCATTGATTTCAATGCCTTGTGTCGTTTTGATCCCGAATAAATGATAAAGAAGCTCGTTTTTTAGTTCTAATTTAAGCTAGTGTTGCATTACACAGTTGTTTATATTTATTCCAAGATTCTTGAGTTTTACTAATTTTGATCTCGGTTAGAGCTTTGCTCTTTTTTATCATAAACTGAAGATCTGAAGTTAACCAAGAGGCTGCCGGTTTATTAACCCTTACAGCTCTTGATACCACCAGGTAGATACGTAACGGTGTTTTTGAATAAAAAGCTCTATGGGTCAGACTGGTATTTATACATTTCATCAATTTTCATCCATTCGAGCTCATTAATGGCCTTTGATATATGAATATATTTTCTAAGATCATATACAACTCTGCAACATGTATTCATAACACTTTGAATGCGATTTCTTGTTCTAATATCTAAATAGGGATAGTACATCACTAAGCAATATGCCATTTTTGAAAACAAGGAAGATTCACACAATTGCTTTCTCGCAGATTTATGTACTATAGCTTTCTTTGCAAATAAAACTCTGAGAATAGCACTAAGAAATTAGATAGTTTACGTTTTCGTCAGATTTTAAGACATCATCCATTATAATACCTAGGTTCCTTGAATGATCCACAGGTACTATTTTATTACCTTTTAGATTTATGTGTATGTTCTTTTTTAAAGCAGTCATTTTTGTTTAATCTGCGAATACCAACATATTTGTCTTTAAACGGTTCAAATGAAGATTATGACTACTACTAAACTTTTCAATTTGGGCAAGACCTTGATTAATTTTATTATTAGCTGTTTTCAAGTCATTACTTCTAAATGAATAGATTGTTTAGATGGAATAGTTTTGTTAGAATATAAATAGGCGCGTTCCAATACTTTTGAGAAAGGCTTTTGAGAGGCAGCAGCGGTGGCCGCAGTAGTAGACTCTTCGGTCGCCGTGCGCTGTGCGGGTTCGAGTCCCGTCCCAGGAGAACTTTTTCTCTTGGCTATGGATGTTGTGATTGTCGGTAGGTGGTAGATGGTCTCTGACTGTCGAACGCGGAGGTACCACCCGGCGGATCTCGTAGGCGGAGCCAGAATGTGTGCATGTTGCATGCACATGTGTTCCCTCGCCAGAGTCCGTGTGGCGTTCCCCCTTTCCCATATATCCCCCTATAGCCCCACGGTACCCAATGGGTGCTTAGGCCTTAGGCCTTCGTGGTAGTTGGAGTATATGTATATAAAAAAAAGAAAATAGGCCTTAAACTGAGGGGTCGCAGTTGACCATAGTTAGTAGGATGAGATCACTTAGGCATCGGAACAACTATAGCGTGTTTCCGCTGATATGGGAAATATAATATGATGAGTGAAATATGTCTAAAAGTCTGCGTAGACTTACCACGGGTGGAGGCCTATAAGTATACCACTATATCCCCACTGCCCAATTGTACACCGCTCAAATTTCTATTCAAAAATGACCGGAATCATCTGAAACATCAAAAAAACGAAGTTTGAGCGATTTTTATTTTGGTACTTTTTGCCTCTAGCTCCAGCGCCACTAGATCGATTTAAAAAGCTGTAAAGCCTATTTGTCCTTGGTATAGTAGTTATCTTGTATGAGAATTTTTTCAAAATCCGACTGGAACTTTCCTTGACCCCTCTATAATTTGAGTGACATGGTTTTTCGTGATGTATGTCATAACATATCTTACTTCCGAAATTTGTCTCGATTACAATACTTTCACGGCAGTGGCGTAAGATGTGAAAACAGGCACACTCAATGTGTTTTACCTTATTTTTTGTACCTAATCACGTAGTACGATGTTCAGCTTAACATGTGTTGATTTCAGTGAAATACAAGATATCTAAAAAATAAATTCTTTTTCATGTTGCAGGTCTCCCTCTCTCGCTGATGATAGGCATGCGGTATGGAAAGTACCTATGCAAGAAGTACAACAAACCTTTCATCCCGATCCATCACATGGAAGCTCATACATTGACTGCCAGGATGCATGACAGCACCGTGACGTTTCCTTTTCTGGTATTACTCATCAGTGGGGGTCACTGCCTTCTGGCTGTCGCAGAGAAAGTGGACAGATTCTTGCTGCTCGGTGAGAGTTTGGACGACGCCCCTGGAGAAGCTTTTGATAAGGTCAGATCCCATTTACCTCATCACTAATATGACTAAACATTAGGATGTCCCAAAAAAATGAAAGTTCTTTTTGTCAAATGTATAATTTTACTTGAACAATGTTAAAACAATTGTAAACAAAGTTTTATGTACCTAGAACCAGGACAACCCGTGCCGAGTTGCATTGGAACTAGCTAGGTAACGTATTGCAGTGCTCGTTTGTTTTGTTAGTAAATGCACTGTTTTCGTTCAGTCAACATGTCGAAGGAATTACGCAGTTCTAAAAAAGAAATATCTTTAATAGGGGACGTAAAGGATCAAATTACCGGTTTAATACTTCCCTCTAATGGACAAGTACTAGCAGTTTTGTTCTATAATATCCGGAAAGTGAAATTAAGTGTCAGTGAGAGCGCCATCTTACTATTCGTGAGTGCATTATTTACTGGGAAAAGGCACGTATACCAACTAAATCTCAACCTGTGTTAAGCAACTAGTTACCTTTTACCCGGATTGGAGATATTTGCAAAAAAAATGCAAGCAAAACCCAAGAAGTGCCCTTCAATTGATGAAAATAAACGAAGACAGGATCTTCTTGCAGCGGCAGAGAGAGCCAGGTCGACCCGGTAATTTAGCTGGGGTGGGCAAGAAATTAGCCATAAAAGAAAAAAGGTGCGTCTTAGGAACACCGAAGAACAAAAGCTGCGAGTTAAATATCTTGCTTCCCTAACTCCTTCAACATCACCTTACGAACCAGTGCAAGAAAATTCGTCTTCAGATTCCGTGATGGATTTACTAGAAACTTGGCCCATCCCAACTCAGTATTAGATATGTAGGTGTCAGTTAAGTATGAGAAATGCTGTTTATGTTATTTTAGCAACCATTGAGGAACTTGGGCATAATACTGACGAGTCTCCTAAAAGCAAGTCCTCTATTCAAATAATTGAATTGAATAACTCTTCAGACTGGAATCTTGAAGATAAAGTACAAATTCTCTGTTGTAATACTACTGCTTAAGATACAACAAACAAGCATTAACGGTGGGGCTTGCTTCTCGAACAGAAACTTAATAAAGTAATGCTTATTTTTGCTTGCCGCCATCAAGTCTACGAATTGGTGTTAAAAAGATCGACCAAGTGACTACAAGCCCTGACATTCCAATGTTTAAAAAGTTTCGCGAGAGCTAGGAAAGTGAATCCCATGAAAATACAGATTGGTATTGAAAAGCTGACATGCCTGAATATTTCAGAGACTGACAAGCTGCTAGAATTTTAACGACATGAACTGACCAAAGAAGTTGATGGAGACGACTATCGAGAATTAGTAGAACTTTCAATAATATTCATTGACGGAGACACATAGAAAAAATTCAAGGTTCGACCGCCAGGCGCCGTTCATCAAGCTTGATGGATGGCAAGAGCGATCTACTCATTAAAAATAGCGTTACTAAGTTCCCAGCTCAAACTTTCTAATAAGGATAAGGTAGCTCTGTTAGATATCTGACTGTTCATCGTGACGACAAACCTGAAGCAGTGGTTGCAATGCACTTTAGCGATAAAAGCACCTAACCAGGGTTTATGCTTTTTAAAGGCAATGAAGGCTTACAGAAGAATTGACAAAACCATTTCAAAAGCAGCTGTACAAAAGTTTTGCCAACATTTATGATATTTGACAGATGAAGTCTCTGTCGTATCTCTGTTTGACACCGACGTAGATGAGGAAACTCAAGTAAAAATTGCTGCTAATTTAACCAAATAAAGTCCATCAGCAAATGGTAAACGCTACATCCCATATAAAGAAAAACTTTCTGGCCCAGTTTATGGTAAGGCTGACGGATAAAGTTTCCTTTGTCTTCTTTTACTGCTTCGATGTAATATGCTAACTGTTGAAACAAGCCAGCATAAACTGCGATTCTGGCAATAGATGGCACCTTACTGTCCTGTTTTGATAGATCTTATACCTCAGATAGTTGCTATATATTCGTTCATTGTCCTGACCTGAGGCCAAGCCTATTCAATGCTAATGAGTTGCCGAAAAGCTCAAAACTCTGTCCATGGTTGACTGTCTGTGATCAGATGGACAAACTCATTAGATGGTAGCTATTCTTCATTTTTCATTTCAGAGAAAAATATCGATAACTTTGTTTCAATCAAAGCAAGTCTCTGTTCAGTCGACTCAAAATTGATGAGTTTTCTCGACGAATGTCCAATTTCATGGCAACATAATAATTATTTTCAACACGCTAAGAATAAGATGCAAACACTAGGAGCAGTTAACGATACGGCCGACAGAGCAGTCAAAAACAATTTTTATTACGTTGCGTACAAGAACACTGACTGTAAAAAGAAAACTTTGAAAAGAAAATTTGGTAAATAACGTTCTTTTAATGATAAATATCTAAGAAATATAAGATACAAGTAAATCAGCGTTTTATTTGTCGAATAAGAATTATGTTTTGAAATCCATATATTATATAGTTTCCCTACTAATTTTCAAATGCAAAGTTTGACCGAAGGGTTATCGTTCCCCAATCGCAATATTTAGTTTTTGAGTTGTTAGAGTCAAATGGAAGAAATTACGTAGTCGTGCCATAAGTTCTGTCCCATGATAATCTCATGATAAAAATGAAACAAGATAAGATATATTTATATGAAAGATATTATTTATTCGACAACATTTTTAGAATTCATAATCAAACAGTTTTATTCAAAATGTCCCCCCTTGGCCTTCACACACTGCTTCAATCTCGCGGGCCACTCATCTATCACTGCACGCACAGCTTCCAAAGGAATAGCTGCCGCTGATCGGATCAAATCCGCTTTCAGGGACTCGATATTACGGTGGGCTTTGGAGCAGGCCAACTGCTCTAGCAGGTCCCACAACTTGTAGTCTAAAGGATTGAGGTCCGGACTCCCTGAGGGCCAATCTTCCTCAGCAATGAACTCTGGCACATTGCTTTCCAGCCAGCGCTGCGTACTCTTAGCCTTGTGAGCGGGGGCGGAATCCTGCTGGTAGACCCAGTGTTGGTTAGCAAACAATGTACCACTTAAAGGCTTGACGATAGGATCCAGTATGTCGCTCTGATAGTTTGCCGCTTTTGTTTTCACGCCCTGTTTACAGAAATGGAGCTGAGTGACCCCTTCGTAGGACACCCCCCACCAAACCATGACTGACGCAGGGTGGTGGCCTCTCTCAACTCTCGGAATGATCTCCGAAGCTTCCTGTGAACTCCTTGCATACACTTTGTCATTTTGTCGGTTGAATTTTTCTTCTATAGTGAAGATTTTCTCATCCGTGAACAAAATCTTTCGGAATCCCCCAGCTGCGTACCTCTCCAAGAGCTTCTTGGATCTTGTCGCCCTGATGTGTCGCAAGGTGGCCGTAAGTCGCTGGCCCGTACGTCTCCGGTAAGCCCCTAGCCCTAGGTCTTGTTTAATGATGCGCGACATCGTCCGGACAGGAATCTTCATTTCCCTGGATAGGATCTTCTGCTTCCGGAGTGGATTCCTTTGAATCCTGGCTTTTACGGCTTTGATGGCTGCTGGAGTCCTTACTTGACGAGGTCTTCCGCCTCTTGGCCTGTCATCAACAGAGGACGTCTCATTGTACCGCTGAATGGTCCTAGACACAAATTTACGCGATATTTGAAGGCCGCGTAAGAGTTCAAAAATCTGACTAGCACTGTGATTACACTTATGTAAAGCTATCACTGCAATACGGTTCTCTGCCTTGCCCCACTCCATCGTTATGCTTCGAGAGATCAATACAAACTGAGGTATATGTAATTACCCGAAAAGCGCTTAATCAACTGACACCACAATGTAAACAATCGGACAAGTATTAACAGGTCTACACTTGTTTGAAAACGAGGGACAGAACTTATGGCATGACTACGTAAATGATATCACGCCTGTCTGTGTAACTGACTGAACACGATCAACTCGAAAATTTCCGAATTGATTTTCATGCAGTTTTCATCAGCGGACAGACTGATTAATGGGGACAGTTGAGGTGTATAATAAAATCTGATAATTTCAAGACCTACTAGGAAATTCTGTTTTTTTTTAATAACTAATGGTTGGCTATGTCATTTTATGACATATTATACATTTTTGAAATTAGAATTCAAAACTCTATTCATCAGTGCAAAAATCCAATATGGCGTCCTCAACATCATAGTCGAATTCTAATTATATCATCTTGTAGACAAGAAAAAGTGGCAATGTTAGTGGGCAATTTATTTTAAAATCCCATTACAAATAAAGTCAGGAAAAAATTAAAACGATGTTGGAAAAATTCCATTTTTCCATCTTTCCCCGGAAGTACTTTGAATTTCGACTCTTTCTAAGCGGTATTTTGTTGATTACCTTAATATTCAATTTTGCCCCCATTCAGCACACCATGTATACAATTTCCCATTGAATTATTTCTTGGGTTATAGATGGCCAGAAGAATGAAACTGAAAAATTTGCCAGACTATTCTACCCTGTCGGGTGGACAAGCTTTCGAATTAGCCGCACAGAAAGCAGACAATCCTTTGCAATACAGTTTTACCACACCTTTGTTGCAATATAAGAATTGCAACTTCAGCTTTGCTGGGCTCAAAAATCAACTGCAGAGGCAACTGATACGAGAAGAAAGGGAAAAAGGTATGTATTACACTGTCCATTTTGAATGGACTATCTAGGACTCTGTGCTATTAGATATTGCAATACGGGAAAATTTAAGCGCCGATTCACCTCATAAAGATAAGAAAAAAGTTTATAAATATTGGTCTAGAAATTCCCAGTTTCGCTGAATGAGGTTATTTAAACTTGTCCGGCTGCGGTATTACGTATCTTGCAAAGAGACATTGTCGTTTTTTTTAAAATTATATAGGTTTTTTGTGACATTATGTAGGTTTTTCTACAAGATGCCAGCTTAGCACTAGCTCTTGTACACCTGCTGTGTGCTCGTTCCGTAGCTGTACATGTTGCCTAAACGTCATGATGCTTCAGCTATCAATGTTTGGCTCTGATGTAATGTAACATCTGCTACGGAGATGGCATTATTGGAGGTCTAAGCTGCAAGTTGTATACTATAGCTTGAAGGAGACGGCAAAGCATATATCAATAGTGAGGATTTGAGTGCTAATAATTTGTGTTGATGATAATTTAGGCAGCAGCGGTGGCCGCAGTGGTAGATGCTTCGTCTCTTGATCAGTCGCTGGCGCCGTGCGCTGCCAGGGGGCGAATCCCATCCCAAGAGAATTTTTTCTCTTGGCTATGAATGTACCACCCGGCAGATCTCGTAGGCGGGGCCAGAATGTGTGCATGGTGCATGCACACGTGCTCCCTCGCTAGAGTTCGTATGGCGTCCCCTCTTTTTCCGTGCATCCCCCTATAGCCCCACGGTACCCCATGTGTGTTTAGGCCTTCGTGGTAGCTGGAGTATAAAAAAAAATCCATTGGTTTCTTCTCTCAAATACACTTTCTTGAGATGTATGCAAAGTTGAAATTGGTTTTCTTATTCAACCTGCAAATTACATATGCAAATTTGCTGGTCTTGAAAAAAGAGAGGGATCAGAAAAGGAGATCCCTGGGTGAAGTATATTAAAACTAACAGCTGAGCAAATATGGTACATATAGGAATTAACTTTTATTTTCGGTCATTTAAATTTGAAATTTATTTTACGATCTCAAGTAGAAAATACAAATCAGCGCCTAGTTGTGAGACAGTGCAAAAATGTTTTGTATGTGATGCGTCATTCCATTTTCTGTGACGTGGCTTAATATTGCACACAACGCGGATGCGGTGCTGATTTCCCGTAATGCTTCTCAAATTTTTTGATAACGCAAAAAAAACGGGGAAAGTCGTACTGAACAACTTTGAACATAACCTCTCTTCAGAAAGGGCAAATAATGGGCAGCGTATCCAGTAATAATTTGCTTACATAGCAAATGTAACTGATTTTATACTCATGCAGACCAATACACACAATCATCCAGATATGATCTTGCTACTCTGTTACTCAATCACACATTTCCTCAGAGATATAGTCTATAACCTATCCCGGCATTCTACAACTAACAAAGCATGATGGGGAAGTGACCTGCAGCTTGCAGCATGGTCATTGAGCGTGTCGTGTCGTTCACTCATAGATGGACGCTTTTGATGACGCTCACAGCGCTAATAGCGAGCAAACGCGTAATGTACTAATAGCACACCAGGAACGATATGGCAGCAAGTTGACATTTTGTCGGTTTTTTGACGTATCATATTTCTGTTTCCATGGCAGTTGTAGGATGTAGGAAACATGTGGTACTTATGTCTAACAGGTGCATAACAATACCGGGATCAGCAGCTTCTTAATAGGTATTTCACTGACACCAAACATGCCACAATTTACAACCATTTACCGCATACAGCTTACAACCTATAATATTTAATCCCTCCAAATAATGTATGAAAATGAGCAGGAATCTCCGAAACGTTGTAACACTATGTTCTAGCGAGATGGTATTATACCCAGATAGTAATTGCATTTTGGCTCCGAATCTCGGAATTATCAACTCTAACAGCTAAAGAAGTTAGCTTCTGTTTGCCAGAAAGTATAACTACTCCCGTCTTCTCAGGAGCCAATTTCAAGCCATTTTCTTCTATCCATATGGTAAAGTAGCTGATAGCGGCAGCTACAGTAGTAAGAAGCTTTGAGTTATAGTTGCTTTTCTCTCGATAAACTAGATATTCCTCGCTATCTATTGAACATAATAAAGAGCTACTTTGACGAGAGGGCACTTATGATAGGACAAAAGACGATAAAGGTAACCAGGGGAGTGCCGCAGGACTCCGTCCGTTGCCCTAGTCAAATTTGCAGCATAAAAATAACACATGTTGCAATTACAGCATATCAACCTATTTTCATTTCAATGCAAAATAAGTCTATAACGCATAGGTGGCTGTGAAAAATAAGCCATGACAATTGTTTTTATTAATCACAGCTGTCAGAACACGTTTAAAATACTTTTGGGTAGTTAAGGTTTTCAAAATGGGTAGAGGAAAGGTTATTAGTCAGAAAATTCGGTTACTGATAATTAAATTTTTTAATTCTGGGAAATCAAACTCAGAAATTGCAACTTTGTTAGACTTATCGCGGTACAGTGTGAGAAATATTGTTAGAAGATATAACGTAACTGGTTCAGTTAATATTAAGCCACGATATGTGAAAAAAGTAATATCACAAATGCCGACCGAAGAGCATTAAGAAGAATAATCGTGAAAAACAGGCGTGCCAATTATTTACAATTAAGTGCTCTGTGGAGTGACGCTGTTGGAAGAAGAATTTCCAGGTCCACATCTCATAGAGAGGCCCACAAACTGGGATTTAGCACTTGCAAGGTAAGTTTTCTTATAAAAAAAAGTGAAGTGAATGGTGTGCAATACAATGGAGTGATGAGTCCCGATTCGAAGTTTGTGTTGGTGACAGTCGCAGTAGAGTTATTCGCAAAAAAAATGAAGCATTCTATGTTGACTGTCTGAAGAGAAAAGTGAAATTTCCAGCATCAATTATAGTCTGTGGCAGTATGTCATCAAAAGGAGTAGGAAAACTTCATTTTATTGATGGAAATGTGGATGCAATTTTAGAAGAATCGCTTTTACCAGTGATGGAAGAATGTTTGACATCCGGCCAAGATTTTGCGTTTCAGCAAGATGGTGCAGCGTGCCATATCTCAAAAAAGGCTATAAAATGGATGGAAGAAAATAATGTACCACTTTTGAAATGGGTTTCTAGCAGTCCAGATCTGTCACCTATTGAAACTTTGTGGCACGAGATGAAAAAGGTTCTACGACAACATCCTGCTCGTATAATCACCGAACTGAGACAAAAGCTTCAAGAAATATGGGATTGTTTTACACCAAATTTTTGCCAAAACTTGACTAACACTATGCCCCAAAGAATTTCAGCCGTAATAAAAATAAAGGTGATGTTACCTAATGGTAATCTTTCAATTGTTGCTTTGTTAACTTCGCGCATTTATTCGCACATTGTTTATTTCTTCAGATGTTCTATTAATTATAGGTCTAAGTGATTTCAAATATGTATTTTTTACGACTAGAGTGTATCTAAAATGTTTTTGAGAAAATAAATTGTTTTAGAAGTAAATAGTTTCGTCATGTTTAGTTTATAAAGGCATATTTTGGTACAAACCTTGAGGTGGGCCAACTGAAGTGGGAAGGTGCTCGTATGACTTGGAATTGGCTCCTGACGGAGGTAGTTATACTTTTCGGCAGACAGAAGCTAACTTCTTCAGCTGTTAGAGTTAATGATTCCGAGATTTGGAGCCAAAATGCAATTAGTATCAGGGTCTGTGGCACCACTGACAAGGTACGCCATCTAACCGAATCCCCAGCAGTGAGAATCTCAGGATTTTGGCAGGGATGGCAAACTCGATTCTGCTGTACGGACACCCTAGTAAGCAGTAATTGGCGAATGTATCGAGCCAGCATCTACCGTTCACCGTGATGGCGTCAACTGTTAAACCGAATTGAGATCATTTTACAGTTGTCACACTGTCGAAGTAGCCGATTTTGGTAGTAGATATACTCTGGCTATTCTAATGCTCACATCTTTTGCATTACAGATATTCCTGCAGATGGTGTGATTCCTGGCATCCACAACCTTTGTGCAGGGTTTCAACTAGCCATTACTAGGCATTTGTGTCACAGACTACAAAGAGGCATGGATTATGTAGAGAGAAAAAATATGATTCAGTCTGATAACAGAATTTTGGTAATTTGATTATCAGCTTTACATGTTTATTAAGAAATAATATGAAAATGGAACATTTTCACTGGTAATAGAATTCTAAACTTAATGAAGTAGGCTGTCAAACTCAATATAACACTGAGAAAAAATTGAATCAAACCTTATTCAAACTCCGATTTCTAAACCAGCTCACTTGAATCTAAGTAACTAGTCTAATTAAATCAAAACGCAATCGTTTAATTACATTTATTAAACCGTCTACTTAGATTAAGTGAACCGATTTATTTAAAATTAATGAACCATTATAATCTGCTCCAACTAAATGGATGTAATTATGCTTATTAAATTTGTTTAATTAGTGTAGGTAAACGTGTTTGCCCAGCTTTAATGAATTTTTTGATAATATTTGGAATACAAAACAACAAATAGAAAAATTAATGGGCAAAATCCGTAAAAAGAAGGGACGTGGATTCGAGCAGAAAATAGGATAGGTAACCCGGGTAATACGTATTTCTGTTGGTTGGCTTTATCAGGCCCGAAATGAATACACATATGCAACTACAAAAGTAGACACGCATGCTCATATATCCGGATACGGGTGTAACCTGGGGAAACGAAGATGGAGAGTTAACAAAACGGCAGACGAAGTCACCAACAAGAGCCAACCCACACATTGTAGTATAATGGCCAGAAGACCTCGAATTTTCAAGTCGACATCTGACCACAACCACACGACCGGTTGTAGCCACTTGCCGTGGTATTTGAGGAACAATATATTTGGTATAAATGCCCCTCATTGGCCGAAATATGGATGCATAAATGAATTTCCATGTTCTTCCCATTCCGTCATGTAAGCAGTGACTCTCTTATACAGAGTATGTAATTCAATGGGAGCGATAAATATAACCATCGCTATGGGCCACTAAAGCCTAATACTCGAGTATTTCACTTGATCACAATAATTGATCCAGTTCACAGCTACTACATCGACAACGGCAACATTCGGATATGAAGCTGTGGTCACAAAAATCACAAATGAAACTGAGGAGTTCGAAGCGTGTCACCGGTACTGCGCCTGTCGCGATCATTCACGAATGAAGCGCCGAATCCTCCTGAGTCCGCTAATCAAATAAACAGTTTAATTGATTTTATTAAAATTTCTAATTGTTTTAAATGTACCTTTTCTATACAGGGTGGCCCAACGAAGAGGTCGCACCCCACTTGTGACTCTCCTGGTATAAAACTAAGAGATAACATTTTAACAAAGGCAAACAAAAATAAAGATAAAACGTTGACATTATTTACTATGTTTCCAAAGAAACAAGTTGAAGAAATTATTTTTTCTGGGTGTAACACTTCAAATGTCACTGAGTATACAATTGAGCTACGAATTTCCGAAATAATAGAAAATCACATTCATTTCCAACAACATGGTTCACCGCTGCACTATGTGGCTCCAGTACGATAGTTTTGGACATTCATTTCCCGAATCAGTCGAGCAGCAGACGAGGCCCCATCGTGGCCGCCGATATCTTTGGACCTAAGTCCTTTAGATTACTTTGTTTGGGAGCATTTGAAAAGTAAACTTTTCAGTACGACTCCAGATTCCATCCAAGATGTAGACAAATAACTCAAGACATGCTTGAAAATGTGAGGAATAGTCTCGAACAAAATCTTTATTACATCATCTTTCCTTGCCGAATATAAAAATGTAGCACGTGCATTCTTGTGAATTACAGTATATTAACACTGTCACAGCAGGAACACGTATAATTACCGTATCTCTAAAACTTGAACTAATATTGAAAAAATAAGTTTCATTCCGGTTTTAGCACATTAAAAATAGTAATATTTTGTTGATTTTGTTTAGGATATTTTTTGGCTGTTGATCAGTGTTTTCTAGAATTGTATCGTAAACTCAAATAGCTTCACAACGATTGAAGATAGGTATGAACTTTATTATACAAAAGTTACTAAAAACTTCATAGAGAATCTAAAAATTAAAAAAATGGGGATTTCCATTTAAAGATCTAAGTTGTAACGCAATATCTTATTTTTGAATCACCCTGTATTGCACGGCTATAGATAAAAAAATTTTCCCCTAGAAAGCAAAATTGACGTGACCTAGCGTTTTTTCCAAAATATTCCAGGAGAGTCACAAATGAGGGGGCATCATTTTTGTTGGGCCACCCTGTATAAACTAAATTATCTAAACTAATTAAGCAGTTTAATAATATATTAATTTTATATAACTGCTTCCAGAACATTCAGTTTGATTAAGCCGGATAGTTAGTTACTTAGAATGATTAAAAAATTCCTTACGGCAAGGAAAAATATCAATAAAAACTGTTTAACCGACCACGTTTTCTCAGTGAATCAGTGTACACAACTGCAAAATAGTTTTTTTGGAATTTTAATTTTTGTGGCACAAAACGTAGCTGCAATCAATCCATGTCAAGGTGAAGTTTACCTGTATATAGAGAAACGGAACATCATTCTCCGATTTTGTACTTGAATAAGGATATTATCCTCCAACAGGTGAACAAGTGTTATAAACTACTGAACGGACCAGTCTAATTGCTGTTTTGCGCATCGCGATAGTATAAATTTAATTGGTGTTATTAGCTCCACTGAAGGAGTGCAGAGTAAATTTTTAAGACAGGCAGCTATTAAAATGGGTCTGAGTCAGAATGCTTCAATAACTAATGCTTACGTTGACCATAGACACGCGACAGGGAAATTTTTTATTCATATTTTTAGCTTAAAATAGTTAATGGTGTCGTAGATTGTCCAGAGGTGCTAGCACAAATAAAGCTTAATGTTAATTAAAGATAAACTCGCAATTCTACATCATTCTACTAATTATGGGACGATTGAACCAGTTACTAGAATTCTTAGATCTGGCAATGCCGCTGTAAGCTGCAATATAGATATTTTTAGTAACAAAATTAAAAAATTCTACTTTAGTTTATGTTTTTAAATATACCGGGTGACATTGAAAATTTGAAACGCACTGTATTGTTTTGGCAAATGAAGATGTCGCTCTAAGATTGAGACATGTTTAGTTAGTCATTAACATGCTTTTCTGGAAAGTTGAATGGGTTATCCCTCCCTTCCGGTTTAACCTGAAGTGATCTTGACTTTCGTTTGTCAAATGGAAACCTGTATATTTTCTTCCATAATATTACTCTATTATACAGGGTGTTCCAGTTTATTATTGCATAACTTTAAGATTCGATAGAACTTTTAAAATTAATGCATAAAGTCTATATAAACATGGGTCGCAAAATGCTTGGCTTCCGAAATACAGGGTGTTTAAATTTACTTTCTAAAATAGTTTTTTTTTAAATATTTCGATCAATATTTCATGTATAATAGTGAAAATTGGTATACAAGGGTTTTCTGGTACTACAAAACGAACCATGGGCATAGTTTTACTGTAGCCGCTAGAGGGCGCTCTCTACTGTACCAGTAGTGTATTAAAATGACCGAAAATCTTTTCTTAGTGCAATGTTTTGCTTTTTGAATAAAACTGATTCTTCGCACTTTTCAACATAAAAAGCTCTCCTGTGAGTTTTCGTTATAGTTAGCCGTTTTTGAGATATTTCGTTTTTTAGGTTCGATGCATTTTCAATTATTTATGGGAAAATAATTTTTTTTTTGGATTTGGGCATTACAATTAATTAAGATGATCGTTTAGATTGTGTTTTTAAACACAGCAATAATTCCTAACTCCAAATAAACACAAAAAAACAGAATATTAATTTGTTTAATTTTCCAATATTATTTTTAACAAATTAAATTAATTATTTACAACTAAACTGCTATTGGATAGTTAGGACAAACATACAAAATCTAAAGTAGTTGCTCGAAATGTAAACCCAATTGTTCAATACACAATTCACATCTACGAATGATCGAACGTGGTATAGCATTATTCAAATAAGTCCTTATTTCATCACATGCATTCGTGATTCTGTCTATTAGCATATCTCTTGTGGTTACGGGAGTCTGGTACACTTTTTCTTTTAGAAATCCCCACACAAAGAAATCTAATGGATTTAGGTCAGCGGATCGTGGAGGCCAGGCGACTGGTCCTCCACGGCCGATCCATCTTTCTGGATAACTTTCGTCCAGCCAGTTTCTAACTATTCTCGAATAATGAGCTGGACAACCATCAAGCTGGAACCAGGCCAATCTTCTTAAATCTAACATAACATCCTCCCACATATTTGCATGTTCAGCCTTTAAAAATTCCAAGAAGGTCGCAGCATTTAACCTTGCAGGCAAAAGGTAGGGTCCAAATAGTCGATTACGGTAGATACCAAGCCACACGTTCACACTAAATTCATGCTGAAAATTTCTTTCCAGAACTGCATGCAGATTTTCATGCGACCAAATATGTTGATTATGAAAATTTAGCACTCCACGTCTAGTGAAGCATGACACATCGGTCCATAAAACGTTACTTAAAAACTCCCTATTATTATCAGTTCTATCAAGAATCCACTGACAAAATGTGATTCTTCGTTCTCCGTCCTCTGGCTGTAGTCCTTGCACAGGTTGCAAATGGTAAGGACGTCTATGGTCATTTCTCAGAACACGGTGAACATGACTTGCTGAAATTCCCAAGGCACCAGATACTCTCCTAACACTTGTGGTCGGATATCTATCAAACTCACGCAGAATCATACGGGTAAATCTGCGCTGACGAACATTTATGTTTAGATCCCTTTGGAGATTTCCAAAACCATTTTCAATTATTTGGCGATGCACTCTTACAAATACTGAGCGAGTTGGATGTCGTCTGGAAATCTTCGTGCGTATTCTCTGGCTGCTTCTGCTGCGTTTCCATTTACAAAGCCATACACAAAATGAATATCCGCTAACTCTTGATTGGAGAATAAAAATGGCATTTTTATAAAACTTACAAAAAAACAGGCAAAAGAAACTAAATTTCGAGCATTCAGAATTGCAAAAAAACGTTTCAGGTTTCAACAGACAACAAAACTAACTGTCAACTAATTGACGTTAAACCTTATTCTGCTTTCAATTTCAAAAATATTTGCAGGCACAGCCTACTTCTAAAAATTATCGAGATACTGACTTTTTAACGTTATTTTATCATAAATAATTAAAAATGCATTGAACCTTAAAAATCGAAATATCTCAAAAACGGCTAACTATAACGAAAATTCACAAGAGAATTTTTTATGTTGAAAAGTGCGAAGAATCAGTTTTTTTATTCAAAAAGCAAAAAATTGAAACTAAGAAAAATTTTTCGGTCATTTTAATACACTACAGGTCCAGTAGAGAGCGCCCTCTAGCGGCTACAGTAAAAACTATGCCCATGGTTCGTTTTGTCGTACCAAAAAACCCTTGTATACCAATTTTCACTGTTATACATCAAATATTGTTCGAAATATTTAAAAAAACTATTTTAGAAAGTAAATTTAAACACCCTGTATTTCGGAAGCCACGCATTTTGCAACCCGTGTTTATATAGACTTTATGCATTAATTTAAAAGTTCTATCGAATCTTAAAGTTATGCAACAATAAACTGAAACACCCTGTATATATTTCTAAATAACCTAAACTCAGCCATATTGCTTACAAGACAAAAAATATTTTAAAAGTCTATTGAAACGGGCTAAATAAATGAAAACTTGTAGTTATGCTTTTCATGTTAGTATACTTATTTGAAAAGTCAGGAATCCACATCTTCAATACAGGATTTCTGATATATTTTAAATAGAACCCTGTATACCAGGAGTACCCAACCAGTGGGGCGCGCCTCCCAAGGAGGGGGGCATAGAGATAGAGAGATGTCAAGAGGGGTGGAAAGCGTTTGCATTTTAGAAAGGAAAAACAAAAAAAAATAAACAACAGTAAAAAATAACATTACAATGTAATGTTTAATTTTCATGCATAAAATTCTTCTGTCAACCGGTGTTTCAAAACCCGGCGTCGTCAATCGCAATCTATACAATATACAAGTTTCGACAAGTCACAACATGAAATCCGCACGCACCCCCGCCGCGCTCCGCTTAACATTCATCACCTACCAGACGCGGATGAGCATCTGTGACATTCATTCCCACAGACTTGTGAAAAATTTGACGTTTCGATGTACATGTTTTGTTGAGAAATCTGTTTGAGTGTGTCAAATTATTGTGTCTCACTGTTAAAAGGTAAGTTTTTGTATTTACAAATTTCAGTTACCATTTTTATTTAATTTACTAAATTGTTGATTGAGTGGAGACGCGTTCATAGATCGGCCAATGGGACTTTTTTACCACATCACAATCAAACCAACGTGGCGAAATAATTATGAAACGATGAACTTTAAGTACCTAATATTGATTCCAAATGTATTCAAAATTACTATTATAACGTCAACCTGCCTACAAAAATATAAATCTCCCGGTGGCCAATATACTATTGAATACATAACATTATTAAGACAAAATAATGGTCATATAATTAGTACTTTAGTACATGTAGGTATTTTGCTTATTTAGTTATTACTTATTTGTTTTATTGTTATAGGGCAAAATGGCAGCGAAAAAAAGAAAGTCTTCCGAAGATTATGTTAAGTTTAGATTTACCTTCATAGAAAAAGACGAGTTACAATTGCCTCAGTATATGATATGTATAAAAGTCTTAAGTAATGATAGGATGAGGCCCAATCGCCTTGAAAGGCATTTGAAGCAACAACATCCTACTCTGGTTTTGAAGACGAAAGAGTTTTTTTCTGCTAAAGCAGAATCAATCAAGCGGATGAGACTGAATAAATCGGAAAGTTATCACACAGGTGTATCGCAGCATCTCAAAGCTTCATTTGAAATAGCTTTTATGATCGTTAAGCAAGAGAAACCTGATACTATCAGTGAAGAATTAATAAAATCATGTGTCCTAAAAGCCACGCAGTTAATTTTAGGGAAGATGCAGAGCAAAAAATGAATTCTATTTCTCTTTCGAATAACACAGTCAAGCGTAGAATCGATGACATTGCATCAGACATAAAGTCACAAATAATTAACAAAGTAATATTTTTGCCATTAGTTGCAATGAATCCACCGAAATCGTTTATTGTGCACAGTTAATAGTTTATGCTCGTTACATTGGCGGAGATATCATTCAAGAAGAGAGTTTGTACTCCCAATCTTTGACAGCAGGTACTACATCTGAAGATATATTTAATTCAATATCAAATTTTGTTGAAAATAATAATTTGGATTGGAAGAAACTCGTTGAACGTTGCACAGATGGTGCACCTGCAATGATAGGTGTACGATCTAGCCAAAAAGCTCAAGGAAAAAAATCCCACAATGGTTAGTACACATTGTGTTATTCATCGGCAAGCTTTGGCTTCCAAAAGACTTTGGACTCGGCTATAAGGATTGTAAACTACATCAAGAGCAGCGCTTTGAACAGTCGGTTATTTACTTTACTTTGCGAGGATCTCGATTCTGATCACAAAGTTCTTCTGTTCCATACAGAAGTACGCTGGCAACATGTTGACTCGCTTTGATGAATTGAAAGAAGAGGTAATTCTTTTTCTTGAGTTCAAAGAAAAACACGATTTCTTGCCAATGTTCAAAGATGACACATTTCAATGGAGGTTGGCTTATTTAACTGACATATTTGACTCAACACTATAATCAGCAATTATGATTATATTCAGCTATACATAGTAGGCTATGGAAAACAAATGAAAATCAATTCATAGAGTACCCATTATTGTTTAGTTATTTGACGTTTGACAGTCTTCGTTTCCCTTCAATCTATTTTCACTTATTCCTATTCCATTAAAGGTAAACCTACAGTATTTTTTTTACTATGAGTTTTACAAGAAACGAGCAAGTTGATATGCTTTTAATATTTTGTGAATGCAGAAAAAAAACTAGAAATGCTTGTACGTTGTACGCTCAGCGATATCCTAATAGAAGACATCCAAGTTATTTATACTTTTTCAAGTTAGAGGAAAGTTTAGAAATGAGGATTTCATTGTGGTGATGAAGAGATCTCGTTCGTAGTAAGTGAAGCAGCGGAGATAAATATTTGGGCATTTGTTCACTTTGACCCAACGGTATCTATTAGGCAACTGAAACGAGCAACAAACGTACATCGTTAGTCAGCTAGGCAGATTTTGAAGAAACATGGATTCAGCTCATATATACAAATGTCAGCTACACCATCACTTGTATGAGAATGATTTTCCAAAAAGATTGGCCTACTGTAACTGGTTTCGTGCCCAACTTCAAGAATATAGAAATTTTCATTATTCTATTTTGTGGTCTGATGAATCGCGTTTCGCAAATCTTGGGTTACTTGATAAAAACAATACACATTACTGGGCAAGTGAAAATCCACGATTGATGAGAGAAGCGGCCTTTCAGGACCGTTTTGGAGTGAACGTGTGGCTCGGAGTTCTGGGAGCCCGTATAGATTTTCTTGATGGTTTGCCCCTGGCTGGTAATAGGGATGTTGTATTTTACCCGACCACAACAGCAGAGAAGTTACAAGATACTTAACGGATAAATTCTTGAATCGTTGGCTAGGAACAAACGGGCCTATTAGGGGGCCCACACGATTACCCGACCGAACCATTTAAGACTTTTTCATTTGGGCCTACTTGGAGGAGGTTAATGTCACGCCTCCTATAAATCTGTTAGCGAATAACCGCAGCAATTAACACTTTATCTGAAGATTTTTTACACAATGGGTATGCAGAAACCGTAAGAAGGGTCAATAAATGCTACGAAAATAATGGAAGGCGCATTGAACTATATTAGCTGTAATATGAATGTTTAATAGTTTTTAGTTCTTAATTTCATGATATTTTTCTATAACTATAATATTTGGGCAAATTAGGTAGAATAGGGAGAAGAGGAGTAATCAAAGGGAATTATTTTGAGTCTTGTTATTATAAAATAGTAAATAAAAACATTTTTATTCTTGTCTGAAATTATAGTTTTTGATCACATCGCCACCTTGACAGCTTAAACTATTTGTGTCTTGTAAGCAATGTGACAGATTTTAGGTTATTCACGAATACCCTTATAGCGCCGGCATTTTAAAACGAAAATGTCACATCGTTGGAAAGGTAATTTTGCATATAGTTCGATTATGGAAAAAACAGATTTCCATTTGAAAAACAACAGTCAATGTCACTTCCGGTTAAACCGGAAGGGAGAGATCACCTATTTAACTTTCCAGAAATGCCTCTTAATGACTAACTAAACATGTCTCATTCTCGGAGCGATATCTTTATTTGCCAAAAAACCAGTATACAGTGCTTTTCTTTAATGCCCCCCTCCCCTTGGATTTTTTGAACGGATCAATTCAAAAAATTAAAACTTGAGGTAATGAAATTGATGCGTGGATACCATATTGTAGAGTAGAATTCACAGATGAAAATGTCAAGATGGCCGCTGGCCGCCGTCTTAAAAAAAATTATATGAAAACAGGGGTCTTGTGGCACATCATTTTGAAGCTCCTGACGAGTACTTTATAACCCTAGAATATAAAGTCAATACCTTTACCTACTACAAAATGGTGGTACATTTAATAATCACTTGAACACAAACCCACTAACATGCTTATCTCTAAAAATAAATGTAATTCCCTGCCGTATCCACAGCAACAGCGATAAAAACTTGTTTTGTTATTTTTTGTTGACAGTGACAATAATATCAGTACGAAAACAAACATCATTGTACAGTTAAAATATTCTTATTAAGTTTTAGTGCTAGATACTGTTTGAACTATTTTAATTCTCGTCCATTGGAAGAAAAAAACGAAGCGATTTTTTTTATGGTGCGACACGTAACTTTCACGAGACCGAAAGGATTTTTAATGATCGTTTCCCGAATCGTCCTATCTGTAGAAAATATTTAAGGGAACTTTTATCTAAATTTACAGCTACTGGTAGTGTAAACAACAAAAAGCCCCCAGGTCATCCGACCATCCCGGAAGTAAATCAAGTTCAAATAATTGGTGAGATCATAGTAAATCCCCAACAGTCTACTTCCTCCATCGCGAATGTATGTGAGGTTTGTCCTTCTACTGTATAGAGACTTTCGAAAAAGAATAAGTATTCAAAATTCAGCTAACTGAAGTTGACCCTGATCGAAGAACAAAATTTTGCGAGACTATGATGGAAACCATTGCACGGCATCCTGTATATATCCAAAATATTTGTTTTAGTGATGAATGTACATTTTTTCTCAACGGTACGAGCCCCTTCCCACTTCAGTTGGCCAACTTCAAGATTTGTACCAAAATATGCCTTTATAAACTAAACATGACGAAACTATTTACTTCTAAAACAATTTATTTTCTCAGAAACATTTTAGATACACTCTAGTCGTAAAAAATACATATTTGAAATCACTTAGACCTATAACTAATAGAACATCTGAACAAATAAACAATGTGCGAATAAATGCGCGAAGTTAACAAAGTAACCATTGGATAACATCACCTTTATTTTTTATTACGACTGAAATTCTTTGGGGCATAGTGTTAACCAAGTTTTGGCAAAAATTTGGTGTAAAACAATCCCATATTTCTCGAAGCTTTTGTCTCAGTTCGGTGATTGTACTAGCAGGATGTTGTCGTAGAACCTTTTTCATCTCGTGCCACAAAGTTTCAATAGGTGACAGATCTGGACTGCTAGAAACCCATTTCAAAAGTGGTACATTATTTTCTTCCATCCATGTTATAGCCTTTTTTGAGGTATGGCACGCTGCACCATCTTGCTGAAACACAAAATCTTGGCCGGATGTCAAACATTCTTCCATCACTGGTAAAAGCAATTCTTCTAAAATTGCCAAATATTTGTTTGTATCCACACTTCCATCAATAAAATGAAGTTTTCCTACTCCTTTTGATGACATACTGCCCCAGAAGACCATAATGGATGCTGGAAATTTCACTTTTCTCTTCAGACAGTCAACATGGAATGCTTCATTTTTTTGCGAATAACTCTACTGCGACTGTCACCAACACAAACTTCGGAGCGAGCGTCATCACTCCATTGTATTGCACACCATTGTTGAGGTGTCCATTGTCTATGTTCTTTAGCCCATCTAAGCCGATTTTTCTTTTGCAGTGGAGTTAATAGTGGCTTTAAACAAGTTGTGCAACTTTAGGGTTTTTACTTCACTTTTTTTATAACTTACCTTGCAGGTGCTAAATCCCAGTTTGTGGGCCTCTCTATGAGTTGTGGACCTCGAAATTCTCCTTCCAACAGCGTCATTCCACAGAACACTTAATTGTAAATAATTGACACGCCTGTTTTTCACGATTATTCTTCTTAATGCTCTTCTGTCGGCATTTGTGATATTACTTTTTTTCACATATCGTGGCTTAATATTAACTGAACCAGTTACGTTATATCTTCTAACAATATTTCTCACACTGTACTGCGATAAGTCTAACAAAGTTGCAATTTCTGAGTTTGATTTCCTAGACTTAAAAAATTTAATTATCAGTAACCGAATTTTCTCACTAATAACCTTTCCTCTACCTATTTTGAAAACCTTAACTACCCAAAACTATTTTAAACGTATGCTGCCAGCTGTGATTAATAAAATCAATTGTCATGGCTTTTATTTTTCACAGCCACCTATGCGTTATAGACTTATTTTGCATTGAAATGAAAATAGATTGCTATGCTGTAATTGCAACATGTGTTATTTTTATGCTGCAAATTTGACTAGGAAGTGATAAAGTTGGTGTTTTCTACTATATATTATCAAAATATTCATTGTTAATATTTTAAACCTATAACACCCTGCTACATTTTTATCATTTGTGTTTGATAAGAAAAAACTAAGATTTCAATAGTTGGGCCAACTGAAGTGGGAAGGAGCTCGAAATGTGCATAGACAAATTGTCGTTTTAGGAATGACACGAATCCTCACGTCTTCGGGGAAACTCATACTCAATATCCACAAAAAAATAACGTTTGATATGCTGGAAAATACTATTGACCCTCTAATCACCGAAATCGTCGAAGCGAATCCTAATGAATTCGATACTGATATTGTATTGCGGCAAGATGGTGCTCCACCACTCTACTACAGACAAGTTAGGAATTATTTTGATAACAATTTCCCCGGTCGATGGATTGGCCGTCGAGGTTCTGTGGAATGGCCAGCTCGCTCGCCAGATTTGACACTTTTAGACTTTTTTTATGGGGCTATTTGAAGCAAAAGGTGTACGAAACTGAATCTGCTTCAGTATTGGATATACGGCTGAGAATAACAAATATTTGTAGAATTATCGATGTCATTATGTTTGAAGATGTTCGACGCGAAATTACGGAACGGCTGTTATTGTGTCAAGAAGTTCAAGGCAATCATTTCCAGCATCTTCTAAACTGAACTCAACGTGTTTATTCGAATTATCTAGTTAAATTTCAATGTATTCAGGTAATTATTAAATGTACCACCATTTTGTAGTAGGTAAAGTTATTGACTTTATATTCTAGGGTTATAAACTACTCGTCAGGAGCTTCAAAATGATGTACCACAAGACCCCCATATAATTTAGTTTCCAAGATGGCGCCCAGCGGCCATCTTGACATTTTAATCTGTCAATTTTACTCTAAAATATGGTATCCCCGCATCAATTTCTTTACTTCAAGTTTTAATTTTTTGAATTCATCCGTTGAAAAAATTAAAGGGGCGGGGGACATTGAAGAAAAGCACTGTATACGTAGGTTAGTTCTTGTTCGGTTTAATGCTTTATGTAAAGATATTGTAATCTGTCACATAAAGATAATGTTTTTTATGTAATGGAAAACGGTAAATAAATGAATATATTCTTTTATTGCTTAGGTTGTATCCGGAGGTGTAGCATGTAACAACTTTATAGCCGAAGGGCTCAGAATGGTGTGTGATGAACTAGGCTATAGAATGGTCAGACCACCTCCCAAATTATGTACAGACAATGGTGTGATGATTGCCTGGAATGGCGTAGAAAGTAAGTGGTTTCGAAGTGTTATTGAGATATTAGGTTTTTTACACTAGTCTAATCATAGCAAATTTCCCCGAAATAATTGTAAAGTTTGGTTTTATTGATGCAAGTTGTTCAAGGGGGTATCCAGAACATGGACCCATAAAATGGGTACACTGATTTTTGTGGGAAAACCTTTTATTCGACAAGCAAAGAATGAGAAAACGTTTTTTTTGGGATTCAATCGAAAGTGTTGACAAAAACGAAAAAACTCTTCAAAGTACATTTTTAGGTATTTACGAGACATACAAAATGAGACCATACGCAAAGATTCGACTAATAGCAAACAAGTTATGGCCGAAAACCTAGGCAAACTGCAGGCTTTGGCACTTGTTGGTAATGCGACGATGGTTTCTTACCGATACATGAAATTTTTCAAATTCGTAGGCTTCATACTTTTCAATAACCACAACAAAATTGAAGTAGATTGGTCAAGTAGTTCTTGAGAATTTCTAATTGTTTATTTCAAAACACCTGGTTTCCGGCCATCACTACTAGCTTGGTGAACAATATACAGGGTTCGTTCAAAGATCATTTTATATGAAAATACACGAGTTCACCTTGCCCATAGGAATCACGAACCATTCCGAAAGATAAATGTTATTTTTATGCGAGAAACAAAGGGTTAAGTTTTTTCTTATAAACAAATTCAAACATTTCGTATTTGTGAGTAACTAAACAGAAGCGCTATGATATTCGAAAAGCATATACAGGGTGGCCCATCCATGTGTAGACGGAACATTACTCATAAACAAATAGATTTTGGGGAAATCTATTTATGGCATATCATACAAGACATTTGAGGGCACATTTCTAAAATATTGGCAATTATACAAGATTTCTCAATTTTGACATACATATCAAAGTTGTGATTTTTTAAATGGAATGCCTCAAATTTTATCGCATAATTGGATAAACCAATTCAAAAGAAGAAGATTGATATAACATACTATGGGGTTTTGGTAATTAGCTACTGAGATGTAAAGTGTTTGATCCAGAAAAAGCCCTCACTTCGGCAACCCCTCAATCCGGCATTTTGAAATTTGGAGTACTGAATTTTGTATCAAAAAAACTTACACATCTCAGCTTTTATCTTAATTGTTACTTTTTCGAATTTTCATTTTTGCTCATACAGGGTGGTCAAAAACACGAATTGTACTTTTTCTCATAAATTTAAAATGCATCAACCTGTATATTTGTGCAAGTTTGGATTCAATTTTTTATAAGATTTTTCTTGATATAAGGTTTGATTCAGATCAAATTACTAGACTTTGAGTTATTAAGCTTTTAATAGAACAACACTAAGGAAAAAATCTCATCATCCATGGAAACAAAAGACAAACAGTGGGCTAGTTCCATATTGCCACTAAGAGTACAGTTTTGACGTGAAAACTAATAGCAATCAGAACAGTATAAATCAGCTTAATAGAGACAAACAACTATAACAACATAAACAAACAACTATCACTACCCAAGACCTAATCTACAAGAACTGCTTGAAAATATCTCCACCATGTTGAATACACAGCCATAGTCTTTCGATAAATGACCGTTGCACATCCCTCAGCATGTGTTCCCTTATGTTCAGAAAAGTATCCTTAATCCTTTCCTTCATATTTTCCTTGGTAGATGGTTCATATCTATAAACCTCTTGCTTAACGTAGCCCCATAGAAAGAAGTCTATCGGTGTCATATCTGGTGATCTAGGAGGTCAAGATATAGGCCCATCACGACTGATCCAACGATTGTTACTCCAGGTGTCCAAATAGTTACGCACACGATTATGATAATGCGCAGGTGCGCCGTCATGTTGGAAGTACATATGCATCCGAGTTTGCAGGTTGGCATCATCCAAAAGCAAAGGCAAATGCTCGATCAGAAAATTCAAGTATTCTGTAGACCTGTTAATCCGTTGTCGAAAATTAAAGGCCCGATAACTTGTCTGCCAATAACTCCTCCCCAAACATTCAAGCACCATTTATTTTGGAAATCTATTTGCCTAACCCAGTAAGGGTTTTCCGTCGCATAATAGTGCATGTTATGCCTGTTGACAACACTTATGCTGTTAAAAGTTGCCTCATCGCTAAAAAGAACCTTATCCAGGAAAGTAGTGTCTTCACTCATTTATTTAGCATTGTTCTACTAAACTCCATTCGAGCTGCGAAATCCTGAGTACGACGGCCTTGATGCAAGCATAGGTGATATGGATGATACCTATCTATGCTTGTGAATAATTCTTTGGACAGAAGTTCTGCATATATCAGTTTCTGCTTCAATTTGCCGTGCACTTAAATGGGGATTTTCCTGCAACTTTAATAGAACCTCCAACTGATTCGCCTCATTGGTAACACTTGGATTATTTATACATTTTTTACTATATTCCACTGCTCCACTTGACTCAAAACGTTCTCGAGGTGTGGAAAATGTTTCCGGCCTTGGATGTCGCATATTAGGGTACCGTTGGTTATAAATGCGAGATGCTAGGAAACTATTTCTTTGGGCTTCACCCAAAACGAACACCATATTCACAATTTCTTCTATAGAAAAATTCATTTTCAAACACGTTTTTATTATAATACAAACCTAATTTTGACAGTTTGTAACTAATCAACAATTTATTTGTTTCCACGGATGATGCGATATTTTGGGGAATTAAGCTGTTCCATAAAAGACGTGCTAATAACCGAAAAAATAGCAGTAAAAACCCTTGTGTCTAGTATCAAAAAAAGCTTATAAAGTCCACCCTGTACGAACAAAATTAAAATTCGAAAAAGTAACAAATACTAATATAAAAGCTGAGGTGTGTAAGTTATTTTTTATACAAAATTCAGCACTCCAAATTTCAAAAGGATTGAAGGGTTGCCGAAGTGAGGGGTTTTTCTGGATAAAACATCTTACATCTCAGTAGCTAATTACCAAAACCCCATAGTATGTTATATCAATCTTCTTCTTTTGAATTGGTTTATCCAAATATGCGATAAAATTTGAGGCATTCCATTTAAAAAATCACAACTTTGATATGTAGGTCAAAATTGGGACACCCTGTATAATGGCCAATATTTTAGAAATGTGCCGTCAAATGTCATGTATAAGATGCCATTAATAGATTTTCCCAAAATGTATTTGTTTATGAGTAATATTCCGTCCATAGATGGATGGGCCACCCTGTATTATTATAGACATTTTAAATCAAAGCAGATGTGTCTATCACCTTTTTTGCGAAGAAAAAAATTGTTTTCAAGATGTGTTCATACTCTTATGTATATACTTCGAAGTTGAGTCATTTATTTTAACAGTGAGTAGATCTGATCAAAAGAAATGTTTTTTTCCTATAACATTTTTCTGGTAAAATTAAAGTAACAAAGTTATAGCCCTTTAGAAGTTTGAATACCGCCCTGTCTCAATAATAATATTATGTGCTCGTGTTTCGCAACAATGGATATAATCCGCCTTATCGTTTCGTCGCATCGGACACAAAAAAGCGAAAGAATTTGAAACGCTTATTCAGTTGTATTCATTCAATGTGTCAGTCGGTAACGCGTGAGTGAATAGTGGTGTTTGTTGCGTGGCTCAAACGAAATAAAAAATGGCACATGTTTACGAAAATGCTGAACTTGTGGACATGATTATTATTTACAAAATGCTGCCGCGGCATCACGAATTTATGCGGATCGGTTTCCCAATCGAGTGCAACCGACCCCTCGTGCCTTTGTTAATGTAGTACAAAGGTCCGCACTGAAATACTTGTCGGGAGGATACTTTATAAAACAAGGTAACATTTTTTTTTTAATTTTTTTTATTTTTACACACATATTTTGGTTTATCTTCCTTCTACAATCATTATCTGAAAATTAATGACTCAACTTCAAAGTCACCCTGTATATTTAGAGGAGAAATTTTTATACGCATACAGATGAGCCTTACAATTCATAAAAAAATTACGTCATACTGAAATGCAATGAACTGTTTATAAAGTTAGCACGCAAACTGAAGACACAAGTTACAAACTGTCTTAGTCTATTTGGTATGCAGCATGTGCTAAATGGTTACATTATTGATGACTGCATGACTTTGTCTAATAAGTAGGTCACGTGATCCAGTTTCTTTACGAAGAAATATAATTCCCAGGACCTTTTTTAAAAGTATTAATATAGTATACGTTTGATTTCGAAATCTCGTTCGATTAAAACGATTGCGAGTTCAAAATATTGGAAAATAAACTTGAATAAAAGAAAAAACAATAGACAAATATCAACCGATTGAAGCGAACTGACCGTCTGAAAAATTTGGCAAAATTGTGGGTATTAGTCCCTAATACGTTATTTAAAGTTTCAGCGTTGTATTTTGTATAGTTTTCGAGATTGTTCTAATTGTTTATAACGGATTTGATGTGCCGCCAACGTTCGATTGACATTTGTTAGTGTCAACTATAATGGTATAAAGATTCAGTGAACCAAGAGGCGTCGTAGTGGGTCGTTCTATAAAATTTATGTTCCAGAACCTTGTGTTTTTATTTATTGAATTACCTTTATTTCTAGATGGAGAGAAAACATAGACATACATACAAATTTTGACCATATCAACATAGAAAAGACTGCACCCTTAGGGACAAGTATAATTGAAGATGTTGAACGAGAGAGGATCAGTTGCAGATGGGTGAAACTGAAGAAACTTACACTTCCGCAAAGTAGTTGGTCGGAAATCGAAAATGTTAATATTGCCAGGAAAGCAGATTACTCGTGAATAGTTAAGACCTCACATGGGAATCTGATATACAGAGCGTTTCGAAAAGGTTCCCTCCAACTTATTTCTTGGGCAAGTCAACAAGTGCTGGAGCGGAGCTGCGGCACGAATTCTATTAGTGGGATGCCGTGATATGTAAAACAAGATTATCTAGGAAACATTTTTAAAATCCAAAGATCCATAAGTCAAACTTGAAAATCTGTAATGAATACAAATATTATTGCTAAATACAGCTTCTCCAAGTTGTGTGTTATACGTCTGTCGTATTTATTTCCAGTCAAATGAAGCGTGCCGACACAGGCTTAAAAGCTTATAAATTGGAAAGATCCTTGCTACGAGCCGACACGTCCAATGACAATGAAATTTGTATCTTTATATTTTTAATTTTCATAAGACTCATTAAAAAGTATTGGAATATAGTCAGTATGTTAAATGGTGAGGTATATATTAAAAATAAACATACAATTAATATTAAATAAATAAATATAACAGGTCACACACATACATTAAGTAGTATATACCATAAATTTAACAGACGATCCTTTGAGTAATTTTAAGATAAAAATTTCATATAAACATAGGTCCGTAAATTCTTAGTTGTCAAGATGTCAATTAAAAAAAAAATGCTGTTTCGTAAACTTCTTACCTAATTTTGTTGTAATTTGGCGGTCGTATTCATAACATTAAGGAGACAATTTAGCTTTAACTTGATTAAATTTTAAGTCCAGTGGCGTCTCGAGCGGGAGCTGAACGGATATTTGTGACAAAAAAAACACACCACTGACGTTTGTGCAATTTTTATTATATTCTTTGGATTAAACAAATAGAAATACAACTTTTTTGTCTCTTAATTTTTCCGTATCTTGCTTAGTTTTCGCGAAAAAAGTCTACTTAATTGAATATCCCTGGACCACACAAGAAATATGGAGAAATGTTTCTTTTGGAAATTATCTTTTTTATAATTTTTATTACCAATTATGTAACAAGAACAAATGCAATTAACATCTGGAGTAACAAATTCCACTAAATTAAGTGTTGGAAATGGCCCCCTCCGGCTTCAATACAATCGTGTAGCCGCCTCATTATTGAATTACGCTCTCTCCTCAAAATGCCTGGCGAATTTTTTATTGTCACATGAATTAATGATCCTATTCCATAATTCCTTCTCACTTTCAATATGAGTGTTGTATACTAACCCTTCAAGGTCTCAAAGAAAAAAATCTAAGAGATTCATATCGGGAGAGCGAGGGGTCCATAGGTGAGGGCCTTCTCCCTATCCAAAAACTGCCGCGCCACTACACCAAAGATTAGCCATCCAACTTGCACATCCCTCTTGCATCTACTGGCCTTCAAAAATACCGAATTGCAACGTTGTATTAGCACCGAAGACGGTCTAAAAAGCATGATTGATTCTGGAAGGTAATGTCCGAGCAATAAATTATAGATAAAAGGTACCGCATTCTATAGATGCGCGTGGCTTGGTTGTCTCCAGTGGCGGTGGGCTATTGCTGTTGATCAGGTGTAGGCTTAATTCAATTCCCAATATGGTGTGATTTTCAAAGCAGATTACATCTTTATTTGTATGTAATATATCTCCAGGCTTGTCAAAAGCAAAATATTGCTTTCAAATTTTTGGGAGAAGCAGGTTATTTGATTAATTCTGATATGGTAGGTTAGATGTTTGGTATTGAATAGACAAGCCGTAAGTGCTAGGCTACCGAAAATAGTTACGTTTGGAAACTGAACATTCTCGTATAAAATATAAATATGAAAAACGTTTAGTTTACGAAATTAGCGCTGGCTATTTATCCTCCTTGTAACCAATTTCATTAGCTCTGAAAAGTATTTCACCAGTATTTATTTTAACCACTTTCTGTGTCTATACAAAACTGCTTCTTACTTTGTAGACATACTGGTAGGTTCAGCCACTTTAGACAGAAACCAAATATATAGAATTTTTGCTTTTCCAGAAATCCTCCCAATGCTAATACAAACAATTATGATCAGTCATGATTTGTTAATTTTATTCATCTGTGACTTCCTAGCTTAGTCCGATGACGGAAATTTGAAATGTGCCCATAAAAATGATTTGTAGGAGCCACTGTTGTGGTTGATTTCGCGATAGTAATTGTTTCCTGTAGATTGAGATATTGCTCAACCAGTGGTCTTATCCAGGAAAATATCTGGGGGGAGGCTCAAGATCCAGAGTGACACGAAAATTCCGTCTCGGGGCGGGGAGGGGTGTCTTGGAGACATAAAACTGCATAGCAGAGGGGGGGACTCGTTTAGTCCAGGTAGCTACACTTCACAGAAGGTATAACATGCAGTAATATGTAGAAGAAGCGTAATGAGCTGTTGCGCTTCGGGAGGGTAGACTCCGAGGAGCCCCAAAGCCCTCCCATGAATACGCCGGTTTGCCCATAACAGAATAGGAACAGAGGCGTGGGGTGGGGTCTGTGAGCCTAGCTCAAAGAGTTACGCGCTTCTTTCTAATATCATTGGGATTGCACCCAGCCAGCGGCGGCGACGAAGTAAGTAAGAAATGAATAAGTCCTTGATTCAATTTACAAATTAATGCATTAATCAAAGAAACTATGCTGTTTTTAGTCATAAAATATTACCAGACATTTGAAAAACAAAATAGTATTTTAAATTTCAATAGGTATTAAGAGTAATCCATGTAATTTTTTCTTATGAATGTGGAAGTGGAACAACCAGCGGGTACGCTTATGCAGTCGGCGGCACGGCACCTCAAAGACAAAACCTGTATTTTGTGTTTTTGGCTCACAAAGAAATTGACAGTAGCTAGAAAAAAGTCATATTTTTCTATTTAACTCTTACATTTAGTGGATTTAGCATGGATAATAAGTTGTTGTTCGAGTGGTGTTCTGGAGAGCAGTAGTGTTGTAGAAGAAAGAAGATGTCTCGACAACAAACAACCCCGCGTGAGAGACGAATGATCATCAAATGTTATGAGATGGGAATATCCAGCGCGGAGATAGCAGATCAGTTTGATATGTCGGTAAATTATACAGTCTTTTTGATCATAGTACACTTTTCTGAATGTTACTTTTTCTATTAGCTAAGACAAGTCCAAAACTGGATTAGGCGGAATAGGGAAGGTGGCAGTTTGGAAACCGACAGGTAAAATGTCCACAGACTTATCAAATGAAGACGTGAGCAGGCTGATTGCGTTCAACAACGAAAATAGGTTTTGTATGACGCTCGCAATGCGAGATAGACTGGGGCTACAGTGGGTAGATATCTGCATAAGGAAAGGCATCCACAGAAGGATACCGGCAGTGAAGCCACTGATTGATCATAGAAGGAGAAGATTACAGTTTTGCCAGGAGAACCTGAATAGGGACTGGAGCACCGTAGTCTTCTCCCGAGTAAAAATTTTTTTGTACTAATACGGATTACCGACCGCCGCTATGGCGTCGGAATAACACCAGATACGACCCAGCAAACATAATCCCCAACAGAACCACGGGTCCGACGACAATGAGATGGACCGGGGGATTTAGTTAGTATAACTGGTAAGAGATAATTAAGTTACAACTATACTTTTCTAAAGTTAGCAAGAGCTGCTAGTGGAACCACTTGATCGACTTCGTCGTAGGGCTGCGTGCTCATTATTTTACGAGTATCTATTTTACTCCTTGCACAATTGATGGTTTCCGGCATTGCACCACCCATAAGAGTTATATTAAAATACAAAACCATTTGGAATTACCGAATGCGCTACCGTGGTGTCCGAAACGTCAGTGAAAAAGTAATTCAAACATATGTGGTTTCGTTTGCTCAGACCCAAACCACAAAATGAGTTTTAGGTATTACAGTAAAATACAATAAATAGACTCTATATAACATATGCATTGCACGAAAATCCCCAGTTTTTGATGTCTTCTTTTGTGGATTCTTTAGCATCACCCGAAACTGTAAAAACATATATGAAAAATTCTTGAGGTTTCGTTCTCAGTTTCCCTCAAAGTAAAATTGTTCATTTCATGTTCACACACATACACATACACTTACACACACGCACGTGGTGTTCGAAATATATTGCATTTTAGCTCCCTTTTCTTGTCCTGGAAGAAATACGTCGTGACCCTGTGTGTACCTCGGTCCCTCATAGCATGATCCTGTTATTTACAGACAGAATGAACTCGCAACAATATGTGGACATTTTGAATAATAGTTTTATCCCATCATACCGGATTCTCTATCCACAAAGTACAGTACAAGATAATTCCGCCGTTCATACGTCACACATGGTGCGAAATTATCTTGCACAAGAGGATTACAATGTCATTGCCTGGCCAGCAAAATCTCCAGACCTTAACCCAATAGAAAACCTGTCGGGTATAATGGTCCAAAAGTGGAGCACTGGCGGACCGCTCCCCAATACGCGGGATAATCTAGACACCCATTGTAGGCGGATATGGGAGTCCTTCCGGGGAACGGATGTCTGCAAAAACTTGGTGGACAGCATGCGCACTAGGATGCAATCCTGTATAGACGTAGAGGGGCATCCTATCGCATATTGGTAAGATATTTTATATAGCGTATTGTGTTTATTATTTATATTATATATCATGCATTAAAATCGGCTCCGTACAATGATTGCTCGAGGTATCGCATTAACATGGTGGAACATACAAAAATGATTTTGTCTATCATTTGCTACCCCTTCTCTCTTCTACTACCCCTAAAACACATTGACGCATTTAGAAGGCTGGCTAGTATTACCTCTAATTGCATACTATGACAAAAATTCGGCCTGATTTTTTGTTCAATTTCGTGTTGTGCTTTTTGTCACTGGAAGCAAACTGTAGCCAAACTGGTTTCACAAAGCTTCTTTGAAAACTTTAGGCAGGCTTCGCCTTGAAATGATATTCCCAATTTGGGGGATGGGACGGAGATTTTTTTCAGTGTATAGTATAGAAACATTGTATGTATAAAGGAAATCTATTTTGAATAACAATATGTATTTTTTTCAGAATGCTACGTGGCCCGTATTAGATTTTGTAAGAATGCTTTTGTTTATGGATTTATACAGAAACTTTTTTTTTTTTGAGAATTCTAGATTGATTTATTACTTGTTTGTATTTAAAGGATATTATTTTTATTTTAATTGCATGGAATTAACTGTTTTATTTTATTATTTTATACTATATTATATATACTCCATAATCATTTGAATTTTTATTGAACCACTCACTACCTTATTATAATAATGAGCTGATGGATTATAATTTATTGTTTGCGCCAAATATTTGACCTATCATAGAAAAATTCATCTCTCAATCTCTCTCTGTTTGGGGACCAGTTATTAAACAGCCCGGCCGTCGGCAATGAGTAATCAGGGGAGCAGAAACACTTCGTTCGTCTTTATGTAGAGCGTCCCTCTTTTTTCCTGTATAATTTATTGCCGGTTTATTTCTTTGATCTCCTTTACCGCCGTCTGAGCAAAAGCTAAACATACACGGTAATGTTTACCGAAAGGACATGCCATTTTTTTTCCTATACTCCAACTACCACGAAGGCCTAAGGCCTAAGCACCCATTGGGTACCGTGGGGCTATAGGGGGATACATGGGAAAAGGGGGGACGCCACACGGACTCTGGCGAGGAAACACGTGTGCATGCAACATGCACACATTCTGGCACCGCCTACGCGAACCGCCGGGTGGTACCTCCGCGTTCGACAGTCAGAGACCATCTACCACTTACGGACAATCACAACATCCATAGCCAAGAGAAAAATTTCTCCTGGGACGGGACTCGAACCCGCAAAGCGCACGGCGACTGATCAGGAGACCGAAGAGTCTACTACTGCGGCCACCACTGCTGCCTAAAACAAACACACATCCATGGCGAAGCCGAGATTCGCACTCGCGGCCCGGCCGGCCGGCTGATCAGTAGCACGACACGCGGCCAACCGAGGTCCCGAGGTCCCGCCATAAACAGGTTACCCCCTCCCCCCATACTCGCCGCTTTATTGAGCTAGTGCCTAAATTTCCACGCCACTAGACAGCTGTTTTGCTTTGACTGGCCATTTGATTTATCGTGGTTAATTATTTAATTACAAAAGAAAAGGAAGTAGCAGCATTTCCTTTTTTTGGCAATCCAGCCTCCATATTCAAATTTTCTACTACAAATTTTGCGTATTTACGCATGCAACAAAATCATCAAAGCGAGTTTCAGATGGCCAACATGATCTGTTCAAAAAATAATATAGGCGGGGCCTTTTTAAAGAGCACCGACTATTCAAAATAAAAGTGACATTTTATAAGCTTGATGAATGTTCTATATGCTTTAATAAGCACTAGTCAGAAATAAAAGAAATTAATCAAAATATTACCTTTATTTTCCTTATTATACATTACACTCGCATTCATACGCGAATTGGCTGTTTTTCGCTTATTTTTTGCCTGATTTCTTGATACAGCCCACTATTTGCTTTTAGCTGTTCTTGCTGTTCAAGTTCAGCAAGGACATCTAGCAGATTCCTAAGTCTATTTTTTACATATTCTACATCTGCAGGTCTTTCTTTCGCCGACACTGGTATTATATCACAGAACTTCAAGATGTTTTCTGGTCTTATTTCACTTGGATAGTCTTTAAACGATTCTGAAAATGTAAATCTTTTGTGAAAAAATAAACTAAATAATAGTTATCAAACTTTGATAATGAAGTATTCATATACAGGATGGGCCATTAAATTGAGCGGATTTAAATAAATCGTAGTAAAAACTAAAAAGCTTAGGGAAGATAATTTATATTTTTAATAAAGTTGACACATTTTATTTTTTTAAAATAACATCTCGGGAATGTAATGCTTGAGCTGGACAATCGTCGTCGGTTTATTGGCTTAAACGCGGCTCTTGAGGTATCCCTAGAGAAAAAAATCCACTGGCGTGAGATCTAGGCTCCCCGGAGGCCACGGAATATCCCCTCGTCGCGGTATCAGTTTTAAAATAATTATTTCTGTTTACTATTACTATTATTACTGTTACAGACTGGCCTTGCTCGTTTTCGAAGAAATATGCTCCGATGATTCCTTCAGCCAACATGGCAGCCCAAATTGTAACATAGAGCGAATGTAAAGGTCGTTGGTGTTTTAATTTGGGATTTTCTACGGCCCGATACCAGTTATTTTGCTAATTGACAAATCCACTCAAATGAAAA
This sequence comes from Acanthoscelides obtectus, assembly GCA_963669975.1. NCBI lineage: Eukaryota > Metazoa > Arthropoda > Insecta > Coleoptera > Chrysomelidae > Acanthoscelides > Acanthoscelides obtectus. Next base: position 69,437,369 of record CAVLJG010000010.1, on the reverse strand, counting down.
TGAGCTTCACCAGAAAAGAGGATATTGTTCAAACTTGGAAACCGCTCTAACATTGTTCAGGTAAACGCACGGCGTAGATAGTGGTCCTGCGGTTTCAATTCCTGCATTAGTTCAAGTTTATATGGGTACAAAATATTCTGGATTTGGCGAGCTGATCTCTTTCGGGCTGTGGATCGCGCCGTACGGACGTCACAACTTCGCTTACAGTTTCCTCTTTTCGTATTAACCTTGGACGCCCCGCAGGTTTCTGATTCAGTATCGACCGGTAGACTCGAACTTTTCTGATCCACCACCTAATCACACTTTCACTTAGATCATGTAAACTAAACTCAGAGCGAAACAGACGCCGCTCACCGGTGGAACGCTCCATGGCGACTAAATTTCCGAGCACCAAGCTACTTATCCCCAGTACCCGTGTCTCGCTCCCGGGTTCCTGTCAAGATCAATGCGGTTTTGAAGTTTGTACGTCTTTCTGGTCCACCCTGTATTTACAATCAGCGTAGTTTTACTGTCAACAAAATTCACCGAAAGATAATAAGCGGTGAAGTACAGGGAACTTTCGTAAATACACAAATATTAGACTTTGTGCAATCAATTTTACCTTTAAGATTTTTCAGCTTATCTTTGACTTCTTCAAACCGCTGAATAGATCCCTCAGTATCCATTTTATTGATAACAAGAATTGACGGTTTTTTCACCAGTTCGGCATTGTACATTTCCAGCTCCTAGAAACGCAAAATAATATCACTTTTATCTGAATTAGATGGTTATTTGTCATAATATAAGCCAAATGTTTAAAATAAAAAAAACCTGGGTTTTAATTCCCAACAATGAGCAACGGCCATTTTATTTATGAACACAATTCACAATAAAAAAGTTAAACGCTGGACCTTTTTCAAAGTACAATTCAACAATGATGGTGGAGGGTGGGTTTGAGGGAACAACATCGATGATAAAATTTGATTCACGGAAATCTATAGGATTCACCACCACCTGCAATCTAATCGTTCCCTACACTAACAAAGCTTCTGGTCCAGACTTGATTCCTGCCATTGTACTGAAGAGGTGTACAGCGGAGCTTACTCCTGTTCTTTCGCGGCTGTTCCAAATATCTTACGAATCCAATCATCTTTCCAGAAAACTGGAAATTTGCTCATGTTCAACCGATCCCAAAAATGGGATGTAAGATCGACCCTTACGACTAGAGGCCTATGGCTCTCACCTTTCGATTATAAGTAAGGTGATGGAGAGGTGCATAAATCGCGGGCTTTTGGACTACCTCTAACGTCACGGCTTGATTAGTGACAAGCAGTATGGTTTCCGTCATCAGCGATCCACAGGGGACCACATGTCATTAATTGTGGAGTAAACTCATTCGGTCTTATGGTTAGGCTCATGCTGTTGCTCTTGATATCACGAAACTGTTCTATCAGCTGTGGCACGCTGTCCTCTTATGCAAACATCCATACTATGGCCTCCCAGAGAAGCTTTGCAGATGGGTGGCTGACTTTGTCTCTGTTTGCAAGAAGAACAAAAATCGTCCCATCCGGTTCATTTAGGCTGGTCCGAGTCACCGACGAAAAAGCTAGGCGGTTTGTTTGGGGCTAAGAAGTACTTTTCTCTCTGACCTCCTCACTCTATACAAGACCCAGATCAGACCTAGCCTCGAGTATTGCTCACACGTTTGGGGAGCTGCCGCCCCGACTACATTATCCATGCTCGATGCTGTCCAGAGGAGGACTGTCTGACTGATCGATGACTCCTTTCTAACAGACAGTCTTAGGACCCTTTCGCGCCAGCGGGCCGTTGGCGATCTAGTTCTCTTCTATGATTTTAGCCTCCCATCCTAATCGTGTCGAACTTTGTACATCCAGAACTGGTCGATATGACCGCTCTTTGTACCGAGGGTGTCGAGATTGTGGAACAATCTACAAGAGGAAGCTTTTCTCAGTTCTACTAAACTAAGGCAGCTCAAAAATCAGGTTAACAACATTTCTTTGGGATCCTCACAGCGGCGCAGTGTCATGGCATTTAGGATTCTGCCTAAGCGGCTACGTCGGTATAAAAAAAATTAAGACCTACTTAAAAAAGTATCAACTAGCCTATTGTAATTATCTATCAGGTTGAAACTCATACAAAATCTATTACTTGCGTGACGAATAAACATCCACACTTGTGCACGTTATCTGCATATTGAGGCAAATACCGAAAAAATAGAATATGTGCACAGGTATGAAGTGATCCAGACAATCGAGATGCTGCAGAATGAAACAAACAAACTACAAACGAACCGGGCTTTGTTAGGTTAAGAATTGCATCTAGATATAGAAATTATGTAAAGCTCCAGGTAAGGATGGCGTTCAACGAGTAGTATATTGAAGACGTTGAAAATGAACATGTGTTTGAATACTACTGCACTAAAAAATTAGAGCGAAAATAGTGAGAAAAGTGAATGTTTTTAATGAAAAGTGACTAAAAGTGAGATGGATCGAAAAAAGTGAATCGCCAGCATCCCTGCTATCGAGGAGGCCTATACGGCACTTCTTACGCAAACTAGCCTCAATATTTGCTTGTTCCAAATACTAACCTCGGAGAGTTTGCTTTTTTTTCGTTTTATATGGCAATATTAATATACTAAGTGACATATAAATCCGAACACCCAGTTTAAATGGTTTTATTTTAATAAAATTTTGTATAAGTACTTAATGAAGCATAATAAGTAAATGATAAAAATTTCAAAATGATTGCACTGCTTTAAATCCCTTTGACCTTTAATAATGTGTGGATGCACCCTGATGTGCTACGCATTCTCCAACGCGCCTAGGCATGCTTCTGATCAGGTGGTCAATGTCCTCCTGTGGTATCTCATTCCAGGCAACCACCAACTCCTCTCGAAGTGCTTCTAGAGTCTGAGGAGGACGTTGCAAATTGAGCAATCTCCTACCCATCATATCCCACACGTGCTCAATTGGGGATAAGTCGGGAGATCTTGGTGGCCATGGTAACAATGTGACATCATTATGTTGAAAGAAGTGTATTGTGACTCTTGCAACATGTGGTCGGGCATTATCTTGTTGGAAAGTTGGATCTGCCAGGGTGTCAAGATAGGGTAAAAGATTGGGTTCTAGAACTTCGTGGATATAACGCTGCGCGTTCATGTTACCTCTGATGAAGATTAAAGGTGACCTGGAACCATAAGCTATAGCACCCCAAACCATAACTCCAACAGTGTGATGAACATGTCTTTCAACAAAAACTGTGGATTCCTTCTTTCACCACGTCGCCTTCTAACCCTGGCACGACCATCGTGCATGCCTAAACAAAATCGAGACTCGTCACTAAAGACAATACTGTTCCATTCCTGATCCCAGAGTGACCGTTGTATGCACCACTCAAGGCGATTACGTCGGTGTTCTCGAGTTAAAGGGAGGACCCAGTGTGGCCGGTATGAAAACAAGCCAAAACTTCTCATTCGTCGGTAAACACTTCGCATGCCAATAGGTCTTCCGTGTTCTGCAAACCATTCATTTGCAATGGACCTGGTAGTGGAGAAACGGTCCCTTAAGGCCAATAATCTTAGGCGGCGATCTTCACGGTCTGTTGTTCTACGGCGGCGTCCAGTGCCCCTTGCTCTTTGCGTACGGCCTTCTCGAAGCCATGCCTGACAACACCTAACCACAGTGTCTACACTTCTTTGCACTCTAACTGCAATTGCCCGAAAAGAAAGTCCAGCTTCCCGAAGTCCCACTATACGGCCCCTATCAAACTCACTAAGTTGACGAAATCGTACAGGTCTCCCTACTCTAGGCATCGTAATCGATCGTAAAGGATGTCAAGAACCAAAATCCGCCAACGTTGATTCTTTATTGCGGCTGAAATATTCATTTTTAGAGCGTTAGTGAATTTAAAAAAAGCAGTATAAAAACCGGAATGTCCAAGTGATAAAGCTGAAAATTTTTTCACTTGTTATTTACAGTAAGATAAATACATTCACCAACTTTTATTAAAATAAAACCATTTAAACTGGGTGTTCGGATTTATATGTCACTTAGTAGACCGGAAACTGGGTTTCATGACCTAGATCCCATGGACACTTCTTATCACCGCGCTAAATATGAGGGCACCGCAAAATTTCCCTAAATCTGCCCATGCTTGTTGAGCATTAAAATCCACATTATCTTTTACAATTGCAAAGCAAAAAAAAGAATGGCTACCCCGATTGCCTGAAATGCGCCAGCAATGGCACAGACTGCTGTATCATTTTAATTCTAGGAGAGTTCCCAAGCGACAATTTCTATTTTCAAGTCTGAACTGGCCGACAGGAAGCTTTCATAACTGATTAATATATTAGCTGAGATTATATAACAGATTTGAGGCAAAACTTTTTATAACTAACTATGGTCACAAAATACTGATATTCTATGTCAAAATAAAAACGGAATTTATCCCATTATAGTCAAATAAATGTGGGCCAACACTTTTCAGGTAATATGAATTACAATATAAACTCAAACTAATATTGATAACAACGCAACATTTTGCGGATACGATATTAAAAAGAAAATAATAGCAGGCCATGGAAACAAAAGTGTTTACAATTTGAAGTTTTGATTTAAGAATCAATTCTGTGAATCGACTTGCTTTACAATATCGCGTGGTAAAGCAACAAGCAATAATTAGAGTTTTAATCATACAATTATTTCATTAAGGAAAGAGTTTTCGGAATATGTATTGCTAAACAAATAAATGTCGCTAAGTCTATGGTGGCAGATATTGTAAAAAGTCTGGAGCCACATGTTCAACTCAAGTTTCAAGACATGGTGATGGTAGGCCACGTAAGATCAGTCCTAGAATGCAAAGATCTCTTGTTCGTATTCGTAAAGCTGGTCGTCGAGGTACTGTAATGAAGAAACAGCAGGAAATATTTCACGAGAAACGTACCGTCGCGTCGGTGGATTCATAAGTCTGGTTTACATTTTTATACGGTAGGTAGGTTGCATTTAAGGGACATATGGTGTAAAAGCAAAAAAAGGCGATTAGCGTGGGCTAAGGAACGGGCAATGTGGAAAAAGATCATTTTTAGCGATGAATCGAAATTAGATGTTTGTGTGGGTGACTACCGATCCCGGGTTACAAGAAACAAAAATGAAGTGTTTTATAAAGACTGCCTAAAGAGAGAAGTGAAGTTTCCATCAAATTTAATGGTATGAGGAAGCATATCTGGAAAACTTCACTTCATAGACGGATCTGTAAAAACTGTTAAATGTCCTTGAAACCAATTCCAATTTTATCACCTGATAGAAACTTTATTTTTCAACAAGATGGCACATCATGCCATACGACCAAAGCCACGAAAAAAAAATGGTTGCAGGATAATAATATTTCCCTCCTTGACTGGCCTTCCAGTAGTCCTGATTTAAATATTATGGAAACTTTATGGCAGAAAATGAAGCTGCACTTAAGAAATGATCCACAACGAAAGATTTTTGATTTATGAGTAAAATTACAAAATATATGTGATTCTTTTATGGTGGAAGATTGCGAAAACCTTGTTAAAACTATACAAGCCACAATTAATGCTGTCATTAAGGCAAAGGGAGACATAACAAGCTTTTGAAATGGTTCGTCCAAGCATTTATGTGACAGCCAAATCTTGCATTTGTTATCAATATTAGTTTGGTTTTATAGCTTAACATCATATTACTTGACAAAATTTTAATATGATGTCCAAATAATATATTTCAATGTCATATAAAAAAAAAATTATAAACAAATTTTAGGATAAAATTAGATAATGTCCGAATTATTTTGTGTTAGGGCTTGTATAATAGCAATTCTCTTGCGTAAAATGTTTGTTAAGAAATTATTTTATTTTACCTTAATAAGTAGCATAATTGTCTCTAAACAACTTCTGTGAGGATACTGAGGACTTAACTGGAAGCCATTGATATCGACAATCATGAGAAGTAACTTTGTTCTTTCTACATGTTTCAGGAATTGATGTCCCATCCCTTTGTTTTTGTGAGCTCCTTCTATCAAACCTGGCAGGTCTGCCATTGATATCTGTCTCAAGTCTTTATAGGACAGAATACCTATATTTGGTCTCACAGTTGTAACTGAAAAAAGAAATGATAATTAAAAATTCTCGAAATTATAAATCTATCTCGAATAAGATATTTGTCCCATGGGAACATATATATGCTCTGTGACATTAGAAGTGTTACACCCAAAAAAAATAATTTCTTCAACTTTTTTTGGCAATGAGGTAGTCTTACATCAAGATTGAAACAATAACGTTCTCACGAAATTTTATTGACAAATAACAAGAACAAAAATTAATAATATATTGGGCTACCCCAGCTGAATACACTCCTTTATGGACGGCCCTCTAGATACGGCAGTAAAGTAGTTTGTAGAACATCAACATAACGCGCAGCAGTCTTATTGCCTTGAACAGAGAGAAGCGGTGATCGGCTACGATAGCCAGTAGCCTCCCAAACCATTACTCCAACAGTCCCGTGTACATGCCTCTCAACATCAAATCCAATATCACGCCGTTCCGCACGGCGGCGTTTTACCTTTCTTCGACCATCGTACGTACCATGACAGAATCGCGATTCGTCGCTGAAGATGACATTATGCCATTCTGCGTCCCGATGTTGCCGTTCTCTGCTCAAGTTCAAACGTTGACGACAGTGGTCCACAGTCATAAGAAGTACGCACCGTGAACGGTATGAAAAAAGACCAAAGGCTCGAATGCGGCGATAGATTGTAACCATTGGTCAGCGATCTGACGCGTAGTAGCAAAACGGTCTCGTAGGGCTAGTTGTCTGGAGTGCCTATCTTGACGCTCTGTGGCACGCCTCGGTGGACCAGTTGGCCTTCTTCGAGTGCCTCTACTTTTTTCTATCCACACACGCATTACCGACATTGCAGTACAATCAACACGGCGGCCAATTTCGTGATAGGACAAACCAACATCTGGACAGGCAATAATTCTACCCCTGTCAAAGTCGTTAACATGGTGATAATTTGGGCGTCTTCGGCCTCGAGGGATTTTGTTATGCTCAACACTAGTAACTGAAAGGGCAATAACTAAAAATATCTGTACTACTCATTACTCAAAAACAGTTTTCTTCACAAAAACTAAGGGCTAACATTGGCATTGTTGCCACAGCATGATTTAAATACATATAGTCATTACGTTGCCAAAACAACAAGTTGGGGAAATTATTTTTTCTGGGTATAACACTTCTAATGTCACTGAGTATATCAGTAGTTCCAATTGAGGAACTCAAGGTTAAGACAAAGGGGGCAGGTGAAACCGCGGATGAGGATTACGGGGGAGACAAAGGGTACAGGGTGACGTAAGAGTCCCCGAACTGAAGGAGCAAAATATTGAGTTACTACGATAATTTGGGGAAAGCAATTTAAAAAAGATGCCTTGTATGGATCCCTGCAAGGAGAACTGGGTCCTGGAGGCGCCTCTCGCAATATTCAAGAAAATGGTGTAGAACGGAAGAGTGAATTTCGACCTGGAAATCTTGTGTGTGGAAAAATACATACATGGCCCAATAAAAAGGTTGCACCCCATTTGTAAGTTTCCTGGTAGATTTAGGGAAAACCTCCCCGACACGTCAATTTTGATTTCTAGGGGGACGCCTTTTCATCTATAGTCGAACAATACAGGGTGATCCAACAATAAGGTAATGCGTGACACTTTAGATTTTTAAATGGAAACTCCCATTTTTTTCATTTTTTTGGAAACTTTTGTATAATAAAGTTTATACCTATCTTCAATCATTGTGAAGCTATTTGAGTTTATAATAAAATTCGTCTAACTTCATACTAATAATAATGGAATACACGGCAAAAAATAATAATCATGGATACCAGCAAGAACATTTATCATCAGACAGTGTCTTTGTATGCCATAAGTTACCTACGTGGTCATTATTGAATTAAAAAAGGGTGGAAATAAAACTGTATTACCAAAATAAGAGCATTGCAAGAGCTCAGTTGTTTAATGTGTGACATCCAGACAAAAATAAGTATGAGTATAAGTCGATAAGAAAATTTGAAAAAACTGGATCTGTGTCTAATATTCAATGTAATCGACCAGTTAGAAATGAAGCCATAAAAATAGCAGTTTTGGGACACCCAAAGCACTCGTGGACTGGCTACTTCTTCAGGATCTACACACTCAACAGGACAAAGAATTTTGAAGAATAATAAATTTCACCCATACAAGATAAAACTTGTTCATGAGCTCAGAGGTTGGAGTTTTGTGAATTAATGCCTCAACATTTAATCAACAATGCAAATCTGTTGTTTAATAATTTTTTCTCGAATGAGTGTACATTCTATTTACATGGTGCTGTAAATAGACATAATTGTCGATATTTTGGAGTGACTAGAATCCACATTAACGTGAACGCCGCATTTCTGCAGGTTGATTTTCATATAATATCAATTTTTTCGCGTTACCCCTCGCTTTCTAGAGGTCTTTGAAGGAGGGGTAAAACTTTTACAGCACATAGAAAGGCATTAAAACAATCGATCTACGTTAAAACCGCATCCATTTATGTTTATTTGAACCCAAATTACGTCGGTAGAAGTGGTAATGGCAAATTTTCGGCACTGCTGCGTTTTTACCGTTTCGATCAAAACGTGATCGATCGGAACTTCAGCCGCATATGCTTATGAGAACTCTGGTAGATTACGGTTAAAATCCTTCAGATTAACCTGTGTAGGGGGAGACCTGCTAATGGTCTAATGAGAAAAAGAGAATTTCAATGGGGTTGGGATGTGGTTCTTATGCAAGAACCGTACATGTATGAGGACGAGTGGAGGGGTGATAAGGGACCTCCTACAATTTAGGATGGGCAATTATGTGATCATCGCACTCGAGGGGTCATCATATACAATCGCTATTATGAGCCTGGAAGTAGAAGGTTAAGGTCAAATTAAAGTTACTGAAGACCTGACCTTGATCTTTTCCAAAACTACCTTACCTGAGAAAATGACTTTTGTGTCACACTGTATAGTCTTGAGACAAAATGAATGTAAAACCAAATAAGCTTGTGTTCTTAGTTGACACTGAAAACCCAAATACCATATAATCACCCATATCTTTTTGTGTATCTGTACATGCAAATTCTAGAAATATCTCATGAGAACTGAATTCAGTTATTATTGATATTTCATAGCAAGTTTCCTATAACACAAAAGTCTCTAGAAATGTGCTCAGCAATTCAGCTGAAACTTAATATAAATGTTAAAGTTGAAAAATAATGAGTAATTTCAAAGACATTTAAATATTCATTATTTGACCATATTAAACAAGGATCTATTTACTACTTCTTCTTGCATAGTGACTGGGCACTTTGAAACTTTTACATAAGAGAGCATCTAGTGACAAATCATTATTTCACTTATTTTTATGAACAAATAAAAGAGTTAATATAGGAAGTTGTTAATAAAGCAAGATCGAGATACACAATTGAAATGTTACCAAACTATAGTTCGTAAAATGATATAAACTTACAAGGATAGGCAGCAATCCTAGGTTTAGCATGTGATATAGCCTTTAATAAAGTACTTTTCCCAGCATTTGGAAATCCTACTAGCCCAATATCAGCTATCAATTTTAGATCTAACTTCACAGGATAAGCTTCTCCTTTAACACCTAAGAATCCATTTTTTGGATGTCCTCCAGGGCCCCCTTTTGCCAATACCAATTCTTCATTTTCCTCATTTAATTCTCCGAGTTTCTTTCCAAAATCTGTAACAAGTGTCACACCAACTGGAACTTCAACCTTCAGATCTTCTCCTGGAGTTCCCAATATGAAATTGTGTGTAGAATGTCGCCCTGAAGCCGCAATATATCTTTTGCTGCGATTCGCTTTATAAACTTGTTCAAGTGTTAAATTTTCTTTAGCCACTGCTACTACGTTAGCTCCTTTACCACCAACACCACCAAATCTGAAAGAATTACGTATATTAGCACTGCAGGAACAAGACGCTTTAAGGACATACTTTGGTAAACCATTGCCTCCTGCACCGCCTTGTACAAAAATTCGTAACGTATCCTTAAAACCTTCACGGAGATACCTCCGCGTCGTCTTTTGTTTAATTTCAGATAAAATCACTGTGGATAGCTTTACCATGTTGATTTTTATTTCTTCATGATTTTCCTTGACATATTAGGGAGATATTGCAAACATCTGCCTTATTAGTGCAGACCTTATTTTGACATCTACGCATGCGCACATACAATTCTGTATCTATGAGGAATTAATAGGGATAAGGCACGTCCTTATTTAAGCTATAATAGGGGGAGCTTATTTAGGCGTTCTTATGTCACGACGATTCACGATCTAAGCAAATCGGGTGTCGTCGCAAGCCTATTTAACCTATAAATTTGTACTCTCAAAATTCAACGATTGCTGAAGCGTTTTGGTAACTATGAATATGGATAAAAAGAGAATAAGGTTCACGTATGACGACGAAATGATTTTGCTGCGTGAATTTATTGCACAAAACCCTATCCGTTCTCCTGAGAAGTGGGACTCAATCTTACAGAACTTGCGAGAGCTTACGGGAAAAGAATTTATTTTGAGAACAATAAAAAAGCATCTGAACCATCTTCTGGAGCTGTTCCTCAAAAAGGAGGTTAACAGCAAAGTCAAGTAAGTATAAGATAGCACACTGTACCTACATGTATTTTAATAACAAGAGAATGCTTAATGTAAGACTTGGTGAAACAACATTTGTGTTTGACAGGTCTGGCATAGAAGAAGTCTATAATGAAAGAGAACATATGCTCCAAGAAGCCAGCGAGTTAATGAAAGAGACCTGCTCAACTACACCAGCAAAAAAGAAAAAAGTGGAAAACAAAGCGAAAGATATGATTGAAAAGACACGCAATGAAAGAGAGGCTATGGCACTGCTGGCCTTTTCTGATGTGGATGACACTTTAATCGACCATGATTACGGTAAAATAACTATTCTAAACATTTTTTATACATATTACTATATTATCACAGTTTTAGGTGTTTGTGTTACAGTCGACGTTGACACAGAAAATAATAATAAGTCTGTACAAGATGTTGGAACTGCAAAACAGATATCTGTACAAGATGTTGGAACTGCAAAACAGATATCTGTACAAGATGTTGGAACTGCAAAACAGATATCTGTACAAGATGTTGGAACTGCAAAACAGATATCTGTACAAGATGTTGGAACTGCAAAACAGATATCAGGTAAAACAATGATTAGAATTACTGCTTGAATCTTCAGTAATAGAAACACTAAAACAGATCCACAGGTTATGGAGTATGACCAGTAAATAAAACCAGTGCTCGATATAAAATGTGTAGGTACTTATGTTATATACTTTGATAAAAGCCAGTGCAATGACTAACCTGTCAGTGAACTTCTTTTGTTTAGCACTGCGGTTTTATTTACAGGCCAGACTAACCAAATAGTGGATCCAGATGACTACAGCGTATATAGCATTGCCATGGCATCCCATTCAGAGGGCTACTACTAGATTAAGTAGTTTCTAGTATGTTATACATTACCTATAAAACAGAAAGCTCAAAACTACCTCTTACATTTCATGTTCAAGATTAAATACATTTGTTTATTGTTGCTGTTACTTACTTTTCGATCATTACAGCCCCCCGTACCAAAAGGATGAACAAAAGTAAAACATTGAGAAAAAATGGCCTTGATTACCTACGAGAAAAAGCGGAAATATCACGAGAAATAAGATCTGCAGAACTCAAGTTAGAAGAACAAAAAATGGATAATGAAAAAGAAAAAATTGCAAATGACAAAGCAAGACTTGCCTTGGAGTCTAAAAGGCTTGAGGCAGAAATTCAAGAAAAAAAACATAGGATAGAGTTAGAACAAAAGAAATCTGAGCAAGATGTCGCTGAAAGAAAAAACTTGAGTGACCTCATCAAAACACAACAAAAGCTTATTGAAGCATTACTGACAAAACTTGATAATAGATAATTTGCCATTAAAAAAATAATATACTGGCCTTATATTGAAATAATAATGTTGATGCTAAGGATGGTGAGCACAAACCAAGTTTGTTGCCGAAAATATATGAAATTGATTCTGCAACTGGTTCCATGTATGAACATAGTAAAACTGTGTAACTTCAGGATCAAACATATTTCATCCACAACTCCTGAAGAAGTTGATTTCATATATTTTCAGCAACATACTAATTTAGTTTTGAAATCTCTTATTGGGTGCTTGCTGCCCTTATGGTTGTAAAATAAATAAACATACATTCCAAACAAGCTTTATTGGTCTTACAAGTCTATAAAAAATTACAAATTATCATCAAGCGTTACAAGTTAGAAACAACCCAAAATTTAGATGTAAAAGATGGCTAGCGCCATCTAAATTTGCGCTAGAGATAGTTTCTTTGCAAGTTTCGTCAATGACGACGCAGGCAAAGCAGAAACCCCTTACGATTTCTGGTCGCTGACTCAGATGAATTGTACAGAGTACAGATACCCCGGTACCAACCAACAGTAGCCGGCCACCAGAGTCGTAACGCAAGGCGTTCACAGGACAAACTAACAATAGCATTTTCTGCAGAACATGCAATAATATAGTCTGATATACTCGTTTGCTTTCCATTGCAAAGAAACTAGTTCTAGCGAAATTTAGATGGCGCGAGCCATCTTTTACATTTACCGTCTTCCCGCTATTTGATAGACCACATTCGCTTGTTTACTTTCCATTTGTCCGCCTTCACGGCTGGACCTGATACAGACCTATACCATACTGATGAGGGCTAAAGAGCCCGAAACAGCGCTGTCTGCGGTTGGTCTTGGCTGCGGCGATGGAAAGCAAACGAGTATTTCAAACCCAAAATGTCCTCTATTTATCAGTGGCCTATGTAGGTCTCAAGTGAAGGTGGATTTGTATTGAAATACATAGCAGTCTGACTACTATACAGGCATGTATGGCAGTTAGTAAGTAGTACAGCCACCTTGTATAAAGCATCAACGTCTTGAAGTAGCATTTTTTGGTTTTTTGAAAAATCTACAAAGGCAAATTCTGATATGACTTTCTGAAAACCCCATTCTACTGCTATCCTTAGAACTTTCATAGCAGAATTGAAACTCTGCTGATGGGCAGGTAAATCTTCCATTCTGCCATGAAATGGGGTAAATAGCACATCACTCAGCCCATATCCTTGATCACCAAATAAAACAAATCGTCTTGTGTCAAAACATGTCTTTTGCACTAATTCTTCAGAGATACCTGACTCCCTAAATATTCTGGCATCATGCCTTCTTCCCGGATATGCGCCTTTCAAACTAACAATAATTCCATCAGGACAAATTATTGATTGGAATTTTATGCAGTGATACCTTTTGTGTCCTGAATAATACTCTTCTTGATTTTCAGAGGGTCGACAAATTTTCCTTGCTGTACCATCGATGAAACCCCAACAATTATTCATAGGTGCTCCTTTATTATGAATAGCCTACAAAAAGCACATTTCAGCATTTTATGAACCAACCATCACTTCAACTATATTACACAATACAATACCTGTGCATAATACTCCAACTTCTCCCTATTAAACCACTGCAATGAATTCAAATTGTTGAGAAGTACAGCATGCTCCTCCATAATCACACTTATCAATTTATTTATGATTTGTGACAAAGACTGAGTTGACAAGTGGAACATAGGGACCATATCACACAATCTGTTTGGATATGCCAGCCGTCTTAGTAGAATGCACAATGCTGTTAAACCTGAAAGAAGATAAATGGAACTTATACTGTGGTTTTCATGTTGATAGAATTCCAGCCTCTGGCAAGTGTTGTTTGAGTCAGAGGATGGAGTTCGATTGAAATGATGAACATATAGCAATAAATATTTAAACAAAATCATACCATCCACTTTATTACGTGTGATAGTGACAATTTCTGAAGGTATTCGTAAAACAGCCATCAGCCTATGAAGGTCAGACCTCTCAAATCGAAAATTTAGTCTTATTACTTCATCTGGCAAGTTTTCCAAGTTGAATTGTGCTGTATGAGTAATGCCTCTATCAATAAATATATTATGGAGGATGATATGTTCTATTTCCTCCTCATCTGCTCCTGCCAATATAACTGCTTCCAATTCAGCTTCCATTTTACAATCTCACTTCTCACACCTTTGGTAGAATTTCAACTACGAACCACCTATATTATGCAAGCAAAAACTGGAAGGAAAAGTGAGGTTAAGATAAACACCATCAAAGCGAACTGTCAAAATACGTTACATGTGCAATATCTCTAATTCCACTGTACTTATTTAGGTTCACCTAAATAATGCATACCCTTATTTAGGTCCATATGCAATATCTCTCTATTATCGTTTTATTAACCTAAAGAGCACAAGGCACAACACAAATACATATGGACGAACTGGCAACACCAAGGTTATCCTCTCCTCTCCTGGCAAAATCGAGGTAACTGTATTACCGGCATCTCGTGACGTGTGCTTGCCGAGATTCAGGGTTGTCAGGCGTGCCGATTTTTTGCCAAAGTGGCGATTTGACGGCTTCAAATGGATAGCTTGGCGATTGGCTACTTTAATAGCAATTTTTAACATTTCTGACGCCAATTAATTTGTAATCAATTTTTGCTGATATGTGTATACAGGGAAAACCAAATTTGTCTGATGGCTTGAGTTTAATATGTACGAGAGAGAAGCGCAAGTAGTGTGGATCAACACATGTTAGAAAGAAATAGAAGCCGGCTGAAGGGCGAAGGTCATCACCACATTGCCTAGCAACAGTGACGTAGAAGCTCGTGCAAGCTTCCGCGTTGACAAAATGTTACACCAGAATGTTCGCACAGGCTTCTACAATAGGTTAGGTTACTGTCAAACCCAAGAAGAAGGTCTAGTTGAAGCAGGGCGACACTCCCCAATTAGCGCTAGATGGGTACTGACCAAAATCGCTCATCTACGATCATGGAGGGGGAAACCTTGCCTTGAAATGTACAAGATCCGGTGTTATCAAACGAACCAATGATGCAATGTTGCAGGATTCATGACGATACTGACCTTTTATTCCGACCTAAAATGCAGCGCCATTAGGGCCGATCCGGAATCGATCCTAAACAGATTCGACACAATTCACAATTAAAAAATGTGTACGCTCAAAATAAAACCATTATTTGGGCGTAGAGAGTAAACTAACCCATGTTTTCATCATGCACCTTAATTCAAGGAACTGGTGTAATATAATGGCGACGAGGCAGATTGCCACCTCTGCGTTGATAGGCAATGCGGTGATGAGCTTCGCTATCCAGCCGGCTTCTATCTCTTTCAAGCATATGTGTCAATAGACACTTCTCCTTCGACCAGATTGAACTTAAGCCGTCAGACAAATTTCGTTTTCGGTGGAGATTAATCAATCATGAAACTAGGACCACCGGAATTTCTGTTCTCTACGCACAAAGACTCTTATGGTCAAATGTCATGTCAAGGTGTCGTGTTTCGAGCATATCAACGACATCCCATCCTAACAGCTTTGACACATTGTTGCTTGATGTACGATTATTACAATTTTTGTACGATAACCGGGAAAAGAGAGAGATAACCCCCCCATAAAAAAAAAGATCCCTGGGGAAAGGTAAATACGCAGAAAATTATAGTCTCCCCGCTCTTCAATTTTCATTAGTCGGTAACCGTCCTCCGTTTTCTCATTGTCACAATATCACAAGAATATTCGCCAGAAGTTCCGCCACCTCAAAATGTCCCTCTGGATCCGCCCTTGTGAACGAAGTTTCGTTAATATTACACGTGTCTAACAACCCCCCCTTCCCCACCCCCCGCTTTTCAATGAATTCTTGGAGTATTATATGCCTAACCCCCCCTCAACTTCGCTCTTTAGTTATCGTGAACAGGTAGGCTACTTAGGTGCTTAGGCCAGTCACTAATTCACATTCCCGGGCGACAAATCCATTCCAGTCTCTAACCTGGAGTTTTATGGTTAGACTCCTAGTTAATTTGGATGGGCGATATCTGGCGATTTTCTCATCAAAACTTGACGACCAACGTGACTGAAAACCTGGCGACCCTGCCAGGATTCTCTATCTTAACCTGAATTTCTGAATGTAAAAATATCAAATATGGCGTTTGTTTTGGTTAATATCGAGATTATCAACGCTGATGCTTTTGGAGATATTTCGTAAAAAATGAGCATAAAATAGCAAGTGACTAGCTTATTTACAAAGAATTATGAATTACATTAGTGTTTTTGCTGTATTTCAGAATTATCAAGAAGCGGTACATTGAAGTGAGACACTTGTGTTTTACAACACTCAACATGAATTTGAAATAAATCTATCTATATTTTCATGTAATACAATTTCTATACCATTGTCAACACCATATGAATATTTTTGAAACTGAATAAATTTGGTGCTTCATAATTATTAGGGTTGGATTTTATTATGCTGAACCTTTTTCTCAGTAAAATTGCTGAAAGAGCTAATACCCTTATTGGTATTTTTTTTGAATATATGTTCATGAAATAATCCTTCAATATCGGAAATATCATGTTCAGCAGATTTCAAATTATGAAGAAACGAAATCCCCGACAGCCCGGTACATTCATTATTCCACCCGCATTTTCGGCTTTCTTTCGATAATTCATCCAGATCTCCAGGCATGTAGGCGGCGCAACCCTCTGACAAAACGTCAACGGTGTTGCCATTGTTTAACGTGCAGCTCCTAGTTCTTCAGTCTTATGGGTTTTGTGATAAACACTTGGAACACAAAGCTGAGGAAGGTTCAGTCCCGTGCTATCCATAGGGCAACAAAGGTAGATTTATGTCATTGTCAACATAGGGCAATACGGTAGATTTATGTCAGTGTGAACCGCTATTTTTTTCTGGATGCCTAGCGTTGCCAGACGTACGATAATTATCGTTTTTGTACGATAATTTCAAATACTGTACGATAGTATGTGTAGGATAATAGCTGAATGTACGATAATTTTGCGAATGAGCTTTTTTACTCACAGATTTTGAATCAATTTAACAACTACGTTCAATTAACACCAGCAAGCAGCTGCCATTGTTGCCGCTTCGTAGACAAACGTGCGTACCCCGCTCTGTATTATGGGTTGCACAATCGGAAAGGGGTTGTGTTGATTTTGAGCCAACAGACAGAATGATGAATTTGATGACTTCGTCAAATCTACAGGGTATCTGCAAAGTTGGGGTTTTCCTTTTTAGAAACAACTACCCTTGAAATAACAAAGGTAATGTGTAGTAAAACGAGGACGACCAAGTAAAAAAAAAATAAAGGAAAAAGTACTCACTCTCCAGTTGACGAGAAGGGCCAAGTACGTCTCTGCCCGAAATCATACCGCTCCAACAGAAAATGAAATCAGCTGATGCGCTACCGAGCAGACGCAGGCAAACAAGGAAGGCAAAATGTTGCGTAAAAAGTCTAGGTATTGCATCCCGTCCAATCGATTTTGGAGAATAAATGGTCCAATGAGCATACCGTTCACCATGCCAGCCCAAAGATTCACCGAAAATGTTTGTTGAAAATGTGCCCGACGGACAGCGTGCGGATTTTCTACTGACCAAACATGAGTGTTGCGAAAGTTATTCACCCCATTACGCGTGAACGTAGATTCGTCTGTCACCAATATGCACTTCAAAAAGTCCGGATTATTGTCATGTTGATGCAACAACCACTCACAAAACCGCACTCTTGCTGAAAAATCGTCAGGTTGAAGGGCTTGTACACGTTGGACGTGAAACGGATACAGCCCCTCTTCACGCAGCGTTTGCCACACTTTAGTTTTTGATACTTGCACTTCTCTAGCCACGTCTCTAGTACTTGTTGTTTTTTGAAACGCAATCGATTACACGCGTGACCGTAACCGTCGGTTGAAGTTTGCTTACTGACCTGACACACTGACCCCAACCCAGTTCTGTCGTCGGGTTGAGCTAGTGTCCTAGTACCAGTTGGGGATGTCGCGAGTCGCGGCTACAGGACGGTATTCAGATATTTTTGATGTTGCAGAGCCCTTTATCTCGGTTCCCTTAAGACATTGGTGTATATGGTACTAAGAAAAATTGCTTATGTTTTCAAGATCTACACGTCGTGTAAAGGAAAACCCCAACTTTGCGAACACCCTGTATATGGCTTGAAATTCGACAGTGTACAGTGAAGGTAATTATTTCTTATCTCTCTCATTTTTGAAATTCAGTAAATTTGCATATGTACAACTAAGTGCTAAGTTAAAATCTTGCGGAAAAGCCTACGTAATGTCAAAAAAATCGATATATATTTTCTCATTTTCCCCCGTCTCTGGCATCTGTTATTTTAGCGACACTCCCAGCCTCGGATGTTAACTATTTGACAACGACATTGTGATCAACACCGCGCCCTCGTTGCGTGTTATTACTCTTAGCATGTATATGGCTTGTATTTCGACAGTGTACAGTGAATATTCAGCTTTGTATATAGGGTGGCCCATCCATGTGTGGACGGAATATATATATATATATATATATATATATATAAACAAATACATTTTAGGAAAAATCTATTTATGGGATGTTATACATGACATTTGAGGGCACATTTCTAAAATATTGGCAATTATACAGGGTGTCCCAATTTTGACCTACATATCAAAGTTGTGATTTAATAAATGGAATGCCTCATATTTTATTGCATATTTGGATAAACCAATTCAAAAGAAGAAGATTGATATGATACTATGTGGTTTTGGTAATTATCTACTGAGATGTAATGTGTTTTATCAAGAAAAACCGTCTACTTCAGCAACCCCTCAATCCGCCATTTTGAAATTTAGAATGCTTTATTTTGTATTAAAAAAAACTTACATACCTCAGCTTTTATTTTATTTATTACTTTTTCGAATTCTCATTTTTGCTCGTACAGGGTGGGCAATAACGCTAATTGTACTTTTTCCCAAAAATTTCAAATACATCACCCTGTATATTTGTCCAAGTTTGGATTCATTTTTTGGTATAAGGTTTGATTCAAATAAAATCACTAGATTTTGAATTATTAAGCTTTTAATAGAACATCACACCAAAATTAAAGAAAAAAATCACATCATTCATAGAAACAAAAGACAAACAGTGTTCCATATTGCCTACAGATTTGACGTAAAGACTATTAACAATCAGAACCGTATAAATCAGCTTCAAGCGTAATAGAGAAAAACAACTATAACAACATAAACAACCAACTATCACTACTCAAGACTTAATCTACAAAAACTGCTCGAAAATACCTCCACCATGTTGAATACATACCCGTAGTCTTTGGATAAATGGCCGTTGCACATCCCTCAGCATGTGTTTGTTCCCTTATGTTCAGAAAAGCATCCTTAATCCTTTCCTTCATATTTTCCGGGGTAGATATCTATAAACCTCTTGCTTAACGTAGCCCATAGAAAGAAGTCCATCGGTGTCATATCTGGTCTCTAGGAAGCCAAGATATAGGCCCATCACGACCGATCCAACGATTGTTACTCCTCAAATCCAAATAGTTACGCACACGATTATGCAGAGATGCAAACTTTGTTTTTTCTTCCAAATATGTGTATGTTATGTAATTGTTCAGTTTTTTTAGAAGAATGTAATTGTAGCAATCATGCTAAATAAATTTTTAACAAACAAACAAATAATTTAGGTAATATGATGATCAAATAATAATACTTCAATGTCTTATAAAAGAACAAAGTATTTTGCAACCTTAAAAAAATAAACAAAAAGATAAAATTAGTTAGTGTCCGAACTATTTTGCGTTAGGGCTCGTAGCATGACTGCCATCTTCTACCAGAATTCGCTACTGCGAAAGTGAATGGAAACTGCTGATCAGTTTGCCTAGTTATAGTCTCAAGTAAGTGATCAAACTGTTGCACTTCCATCCTCTATATTCTTTGAGGTCTTCAGTTTCGAACTCACTCTACACTGTTGCAGTTTCTCCTTTCATGTCTCTTTTCAGTAGCCACGGTCTTGTCCATATTCGTTTTCATTCATAAATATTCCGTTCAATTTCGTCTAGTAATGCAGGTATGAGCAAATTACACTAGCGTTTAAATATTTTATTCATTTTACTCTTCCTACTTCACAGGGGCATGTTAACATAGTGGGACATACTTGGCAACTGTCTCGCTCTGATCTGCTAAAATATAATCACCTACTTGCCGCATAGTAGTTCGGCCCAGTTTTGGCCGAGCTACTCGGTAGGCGTAATTGGGCTTTAAGATCGCTAAACGGTGCCGATGCAGGCAAGAGTACATGCGGTGTATAGTTCATGACAGACTCATAGGCCCGATTTTAATATTGAAGGCGTCTTTGTAGTAATGGATCAAATTAATATTGTAGCGTTTTTCTGGGTTCTTTTGGGTGTGGATTAAAACAACAAGAAAACAAAAAGAAATGCACTTATTTATTTAACTTACTTACTACATTTATGTCTGACTACTTATTTACAAATTATTATATCGCGCAATTCACTGAACTATACGTATATTGTACTCTGCTCTAGCCTGCTTCCATCTGCCGGCGGTCCCTATATAGTCCGCATTGCAGGTACTCGTTGATTTGAGAAGACTTCGGTGAGCCACAAAGCGGCAGTCTAGAATCTTCGAGGTCACCTCGCGTCGATCTAGAAGGCGAGTCACTGACACGGTCCTCAACAGATGTCGCCACTGAAGGAGAATCTCTGGCACGGTCTCCAACAGATGGCACCAACAGTACTGTTCATTCTTGTTATACTATAGTCAATTTCTACTAAAATATGTCAAGCTAACGAAAAAATATACGAATTGTGTAAGAAGGGCCTCTAATTCCCATATTAAATCAAGAAATTCTTTATAAATCACCTGTTTCAGCGACAAAAACGTATTTTTCTACTTGATCCGGAGATGAAAATCTATGATCCGGACGAATTAGGAAGCTTTTTCGTAAAACTGCATCGAACTGCAGGAAATTGATGTTGGAGATCTTCGGAACTAAGAATATGACATCTTCTGGTTGTTTTATAAACGTAACTTGTATCCTGAAATATTCTTTCAAAGTGATTCTTGAACCCCTAGTTTACATAATTCACTTAAGTATGGTATTTTTCCTGAAAATCTGAAATTAGCCATAATCATCCCTGTATATAAGAAAGGAGACCCTAATGACTTGGTAAACTATAGACCAATAAGCCTACTTTCTTGCTTTGCAGAGCTTTTCGAACTGGTAATGTATTCACGAATTATGTATCACATGCTCTGTAATAACTTAATTGCTGAATCACAGCATGGCTTCATAAAAGGGAAATCGATAAATACGGCTATATACTCCTTTAGCCACAGTATTGTAGAATGTCTGGAAAATAACTTGGGTTTGTTAATTGATCTCTCCAAAGCATATGATTGTGTAGAACAGGGCTGTCCAACTTAATGTGGCCCAAGGGCCACTTCAAAAAAAAATGCAGTTTGGAGGGCCGCATTATAAAATCTTTCTATACAACATTATTACTGAGTTTTAATAGGTATCTATATGACACAACATGACCCGTGAAGCGGGCCGCAAGAAAGGAGTTCGCGGGCCGTATGTTGGACAGCCCTGGTGTAGAACATTCTTACTGAGTAAACTTGAGGCATTTGAGATAAGGGGAAATGCCTGGAACTGGGTCAAGTCTTATTTAACAGACCGCCAACAAAGTGTTTCCATTATAAAGAATGGCATGACAGCTGTCTCATCGCAGTTAACAGTAGATAGAGGTATCCCTCAAGGAATCGTCTTGGGTCCTCTCCTCTTTGTGATGTTTGTAAATGATCTGAGTGATAGTATAGCAACCCGAATAATGTATGTACTATTCAATATGCAGATGATACTAGTGTGATTTTAGCTGGCCAAGATTTCAACCAAGTAGCCGAAAATATATTGAGTATATGCGAGAAAGCATTTTGGTGGTTTGCTCGCAACAGTCCATCTTTGAACACATCAAAAACAAATGCGGTATTCAAATTAAAGAAAAAAATCGAAGCTACGAAGATCCACTTAGCTGATAGGGTTGAAGTCGAGCTGACAGACTCTGGTAGATTCTTAGGAGTGTATATTGACCAAGGACTTTCCTGGGCTACACATGTAGAACATCTAGGGCCGGTTGTTCAACTTTCGGTTAAACTGTAGATCACCTGAACTCCAGTTAAAATATGAACTTAGTTCAAATGCATGTGCGTTGTTCATCTGTCAGTCAAGCTCGGTTCCACTGAACCTCAAATATGCAGCAGTTGGTAATACCATAAGCACTATGTTATTAGGCACGGAATGATAAGACTTGTCAATAATGTCATTTTGACGTGATTTTGACCGAAGTCATAACCCTACTTTCACTTCACTTGCTTTTACTTATAGGCCGAAGCGATAGGTTCAATCTGGAATCATTTTTTGGCGATTTTTTGAAGTTAGCTTGTTATTCTCGACTATAAATATATCGCAACATCTGCAGGAGAGCGGGTAGGTATATAATTGCTTCATTATCTTTCCTATGTTATATTTATTAAAAATATAATTGCTGCTGATTCTTTCTCTTCGTAGTAGTGGATTTATTTCAAAAATGAGTACACCTAAGAGAACAAGTAACTTTAGCAGGGAAGAAGAATCCCTTTTAATTAGACTGGTGAATAAATATAAAGATGTTATTGAATGTCGTAAAACGGATGCAGTAACAAACTCTTCAAAAGCAAAGACATGGAATATGATTGCAAAAGAGTTTAACAGTGGAGCGGTGACCTACAGGGATAGTAAAACATTGAAGAATAAATACGACAATATCAAAAAAAGGTCAAAGAAGAAGTTCTCACAGGAGAAGTGTTCCCTGTTTGCTACAGGAGGAGGTGCCTCAAAAACAGTTCATTTCACCGATATTGATGAACAAGTCAAAGACATTTTAGGTGTCCGAATAGAAGGACACCCTTCAACATATGATGATGACATGAGTAAGGAAGCTGGATTGTGTTGAGTGAATATATTTTTAAGTTAATTTTATTTTTAGTTGTCTGTGACATACCTGAGAATGCTACATGCAGGGACTTTATTGAGGAATGTAAGTTTCGAATGTATGTTAAATAATGTACTTTTATTAATTTAAGGTGTTTCAGATGAAATTACTTCAGAGGAGACACAGGAAGTTCAAAACAGTGGTACTAATAAAATAAATAGTTTTGATGTTATCATTTATTTATGATTTTCCAGATAAAGAAAATCAAGAAGTGTCTCATTTAGAAGGTCCAGAGGCCAGTAGTCATCAGGCGGAGGAGGGGAGCAAGTTAAATACATCCCATTTGTGCACACTAAAATCAAGTGCTCTGAGAACTCCAGAAGGTAATCTACATTAAAATCTACAGAACTATTATATAGTCATTACTGCATGCTTTTTATAATGGCATTTATCTTGAATTATGAAAATAAAAAAAACCTATTTTAGAACTGAAATGGAAAGTTTTTCATATTGTTGATTGAATGAGTAATAAAATACTACCTGTTGCTAGTAAATACACAATATATGTGCCTTATTGTGGTGCATCCTCATTTATTCATGATTTTACAGATAAAGAAAATCAAATAGCGCATCGTTTAGAAGGTCCAGAATCCAGTAGACATCAAACGAGGGACTGGAGCAAATTAAGTACATCCCTTTTGCGCACACCAAAATCAAGTGCTCTGAGAACTGCAGAAGGTAATCTACATTATAATCTCCAGAAATATTTCATATTCATTACAAATTCCAAAAAGGAATTGTTACTTCTAGTACTAAAATGGAAAGTTTTTGCATGTTGTGCTGTAAATTTTTTTGTTCTTGTTGACGAAATTAGTAATGAAATACTATATGTTGCTAGTAAATGTGGATCACAATAAGATGTTCCTTAAACATTTTAATTTTAGTGAAGACCGACTGCTCAAAAAAAAGGGGTGCTATTTGCACAAAAATGGAAAAATGGGTTGAATCCAAAAAATCATTGGAAGATTCTAAAGAAAAATGCCTTTTGGATGAATTTGAAATGAAAAAACAGCTATTGATGAAAGAAAACAAAAAGAAACTGGAAATAATGCAACTAGAGTATGAAGAGAGAAAAAAGAGGGAAGATGAGGTACATAACATTAAAATGGAAATGTTAAATATGGAAAAACAGTATCTGTTAAATAAATATAAAATTTGATTTTCTTAATCTTGCCATCTTATTTACCTATTTTGAATAAATACATAAAATCTCCAATATTCTTTATTGCATCATTTATATCCACTTTCACTTAGTATGAAACGAAGATAACATTAGAAAAATACTAAAAACTGAATTTTTGAATCATTCACAATAAATCCTGGAAATAATTAATTAACAATAATCGTGTCCTATTATTAGATGCATCTTGACCTCCAACTGGGACTGGTACAATATCAAAGTTGTTAATGAATTCAACTGCTGCTTCAATTTCATTATTTATTGCAGGTTGTGGGTCTTTCATGATAATTGCTAGGTTATGCAAGGCTGCTGTTGCAACAACTACTGGCTCAATTTTTTCTTTCGCTACACGAATTCCTAATGCTAAGATGGGGAAACGTCTTTTCCATACCCCGAAGCATCTCTCGACAGGATTCCTTGTGCGAATTTGAGATTCATTAAATAAGTGTTGACTCTGAGTTTCAGGTCGGCTTAGTGGTGTGATTAAATATGGCTTAATACCATAACCACTATCTGCAACCAACAAACTATCGCCAAAATGTCCGGTTTCAAATAAGGCTCGAACTCTACTATTTGCAAATATATTTGCATCATGTGATGCACCTGGCCAACGGCAAACTATATTTTGTATTTTCAAAGTGGCATCACAAATCACCTGTACATTATAGGAAAAGAAACCTTTCCTGTTCCTATAATTCTCTGGGTCTGCACCACCTGGAGATTTTATTTTAATGTGGGTGCAGTCTAAAGCTCCTATGCACCTAGGAAATCTAGCAATATTGAAAAATTCTTGACGTATCGCAGTTCTCTCTTCGCCATTTTCAGGCATTTTTATTAATTCTTTAAAATGGACTGCTAATGATTTTATAACTTTCGACACAACCCTGCTTGCAGTTCCTTTGTCCATACCTTGTACATCCCCTATTACTTGCAAAAAGGACCCAGTTGCAAGGTAACGTAGCGTAACAAAGACCATATCATCTGGCGTGAGGGCATGATTTCTATAAAAAAATAGCTTTTATACACATTTGTCCAAATCCCACCCGCATTATATCATCCCAGGGCCATTCATGTAGAGTGAGTAGCCTTTGAGCAGCTCAGATGGTTTTTGCAAATTCACCGACAATGAAAGAACGATTTTTCAATTTAGATGCAACACAGCATTCCCATAAGTTGGTGTTTGTATAAATTTATAAAAAAATTATGTTTAAAGATATATATATATATATATATATATATAAAATATATAAAATTTTAAATAGGTAATGATATTTATTCTTCAATTTGGAGCACAATATGCACCCGTCAGGAATGGCTCTGATACCTAGTAATTATAAATGAACTTACTGTATTGTTATATTTCTGATGTCATCTGCAACTTTATCTATTATGGATCTAACAGTACTTTTTGATAACCGAAAACGTTGCAAGAATTGAGTGTCGTTCCAAATCCGAAAATTATCAGGTCTCTGTTTGTAAGTTTTGGGTAACCTGGGTATATGTACGATGGTAATTAATTCTAAGAAGTCCTCGTCATCAGTTATCTCTTCGGGAATGTCCATTTTTAAACTTGACACACAACTCCTTCGCTAAACTTTGCTACGATATTTATGTTACTCACATTGAACTGAGTTTAACCGAGGGACATCGACCGGTCAGGTTCTATGCCTACTTGAACTGGGTTCAAGCCTTGAGCTTTATTTGTACAACTGATTTTCAACTTTGAACTTAGTTCAATCTGAACAGCGGTTTAAACTGGAGTTGAACAACCGGCCCCTAGAAAAACGGTTAAACAGCACTTGTTATAGTATTAGGATATTAAGTAGGTACCTAGACCTTAAGACCCTAAAAATTGTTTACCTTGCCAACTTTGATTCCATTGCATGTTTTGGTATAATTTTCTACGGACACAGTAGCTAGGTAAACAGGCTCTTTCGGGTACAGAAACGAGCATTGTTAAAAGTTCCGCGTAGAGAAACATATAGAGGAAAATTTAAAGGGAATAAAATACTCACCATAGTGGCAATATATATTCAAGAAATATTGATTTTTACATTTAAAAATATTGGGTACTTTATAGGAATCCCAGGCAATTACAATACAAGGAACATAGATATAACTCTTTTGTATCCAATTCATCATCCAGCTGTTACGTACATTACAGTTGTGCAGAGCTTTACAATAAGTTACCCCAGGAAGTTAAAAAGTTGTCGAATATAAAAGAGTTCAAGAAATGTACTCACAAGTTACTAATGAATCTAGAGGCATATGGTCGCGATGAATATCTAGAAATGTGAAACAAACATTGTGTAATATCGTAATATTTACACTATTTTTGTTTGCTATTATGGCATTATGTGACGTATATTTCACCTGACAGCGGACATTACGTTGTAATAGGCTATTTGACAGTATTGAAAATAAGTTGCGAATTGTGGTGATCCTATTAGATAATAGAATAAGAAAACACATAGTACTTTAATGTACACCTAAATATGTATATTTTTTGAGAAACAATCAAATAAAAATCAGCTATTTTTAAAAATTCGATGGGTCACAGAAACGCCCTGCGATTGGCTGCGATGGTGACGTCACATGCAAGTAAACAAACATCGCGTTGTATGTTTTTGCTGGCTTTCTGTGAGATATTCTATCATAATTCTATTTCGTAAACAGATTTTTATTACTTTCTTGATCAATCTTTCAACTATTGACATCATTATTCGTTGTGGACTTCAAAATGGACCTAAATTTTGTGCAAGCTGATAACAGCAATCTACCTAAGGTTGACGCATTAATGGTAGCATTTTTCTTCAAAAATAATGCGGACTACTATGCTGCGGAACTCAAACATGTGAAAACAACAATGTACGTAGCAGCGGCGGTTCCACTGTAGGAGCACATGAGCACGTGCACCCCCAAAATAAATAATAATAAATATGTATAAAGTAGCCCACACATTGTGAGATCTTCCTCGCGACATGCCGCGAGACCAAGATCTCTGATAACAAATCTCATGGTGTGTGTTGCGGTATCGATAATTTTTGTATCGTGTGATACCGTCTCAACGAGACCGACGCGGGCGGGAGACTGAGACTTGCCGCGAGGAAAAATCTGACCAGTCTCAACGTGTGTGCCAAAGTCGCATGAATCTCGTGAGATTTCGTTGTTCCGAAATTGTTATAATTATTATATGTAATAAAGAAGATGAATAAGGAAAGAGAATTTTGGGAAGAATTTATTGAAATGTACAGGAGCAACCCATGTTTATGGGATGTGAAAGCTAAAACGTATATGGATAGAAATTTGAAAAACTCAGCGTTAGATAGACTGGTGGAAAAATGCAAAGAAATATATCCAATGGCAAATAGAGATTATGTCTCAAAAAAATACATAACATGCGCTGTGCTTTTAGAAGAGAGCTGAAAAAAGTACAGAAGTCGAAGCCTACGGGTACACAAGCTGATGATGTATATGTACCCAGCCTTTGGTATTTTGACCTGTTAAGTTTTATTTCGGACACTGAAATCCCTAGAAAAGGAATTGAAACTATTACTAGCGAAGACGAAAGTCAAGAGAGTGAAATAACAGTAAGTAGTTTATTATTTTATTTAAGACATTTCAGTATAAAAACTTAATACTCTTTAAACGACCATCCTGTCCTGAAAATCGGTTGCTCCGCTGTTATTGAAATAATTTTTAAAATTATCTCGAATTTCTCTCGCAGACACATTTGAAGCACGCGCTATTCGTTGCAGAGGTATAAGTTCTCCTATTTCTCTCCACTGGCCAGGTATTATTTCTCCGGAATGTACGTCTTCAGAGTCTGCATACAATGGCGGTATATATCGATTTGAGCCATTTCGTGTTAAAAAGTTGTGTAATGCACAACTGGCTAATACTACAGCATCCACATGTCTTACATTTATGCTAATTATTGTGTGAAAAATTCTAAATCGTGAGGCCATAATACCAAATGCATTTTCTGATACTCTGCGTGCTCTACTGAGTCGGTAGTTAAACATTTTTTGTTCTCTTGTTAAATTTTTGTCTGGATATGGTTTCATTAAATTTTCAGTTAATGGAAAAGCCTGATCTCCAACAAATGTATATGGTAACATCACATTGGTTGCATGGGGTTCTGTCGGATCGGGCATACATAATTTTTTATTTATAAGCTTTTCATAAAACTTGGTTTCACTCAAAACTCCACCATCTGATACCCTACCATTGGTCCCACAATGAACCATTATAAATTCGTATTTTGCATTTGCAATTGCCATTAGCACAACACTAAAGTTTCCTTTATAATTATAATAATATGAACCACTGTTTCTAGGTTTTTTTATTTGTATGTGTTTTCCATCGATCGCACCCACGCAATTGGGAAATTGCCACAAACATTCGAACTCCTTTGCAACCCCGCGCCATTCTTCCTCGGAAGATGGAAACTGTAATAAAAAAGTAGTATTAAATTGTTTGAATTAATAATAATTATTTGTTTTAGAATCAAAACAATGTTCGAGATGAGGACAGTTATGATAACGCTTTTTCTCCTCCTGCTCACTCGGAATCTTTACCAAGTACTACTAGGCCAAGTTCATCGGCTTCAACATCAACTCCAACACTAGGAACTAAAATATTAAAAAGAAAAAAGGAATGGAGGAGAAAAAAAATGAACTTGTGGAACTAGCTCATAGGGCTTTGTCTAAACCCCCTACATGTGCGGAACCTGAAAATCCCTGCGACATAGCAGGAAAAAAATTTGCTTCTGATTTAAATGACATCTAATCAGAGAGTAATTGCAGAAAAGCTTATAAATGATGTAATGTACTACGGCAAACTGAATAAGTTAAATGAAAACTTTGAAGTACGACAGGCCCGCACCCATGTGGAACCGAGTAATACTTTTTCCAATATAGCTTATACAGTACAGCAATCTGAGCAGCAACCTCAACAACCAACTGCACAGGGAGATATTTATTCATATTATGAAAACTTCCAAGACTAGTTCTGCCACTGGAATATTACGTTAACTGTATTACTACTCGTTTACTGAATTATAAGTATTTTTTGACAGCATTAGCTAAGTTTAATGTTTAATATGTTTTGCATTTAAAATAATAAAAAGTATATTATAAAAACGTACCTTCAAATACTTTTCCTTTAAAGCGTTGTATATTGCCCAGCAAGTTTCTGGAATAATTTCACCCAGTAACTGTGGAGAAATAGCACAGGAAAATTTCAGATCTTCATAATTTCGACCAGTAGCTAAATATCTAAGAGTAACGACCAATCGCTCTTCAGCTGATACCGCTTCTCTTAATACAGTATTTTTCTTTTCAATGTCTGGCCGGATTAAATTTAAAAGAAAATTAAATTGTTTTTCGTTCATACGCAAATAGTTCAAAAAATCTTTGGGTTCTTTTTGCTGCAATTCTTTTAAAAGTGGCATGTGAGAGAACTTCTTCCTTTCAAGAAACCAATTCTTTGACCATTTTCTTTTTTCCTGTTTTTCCTCGAATAGTACCAAACCAATGGCAACACCAAGTGCAACTTTTTGTTTTTTTGAATATTCATGAAAGG
Source organism: Acanthoscelides obtectus (assembly GCA_963669975.1). Taxonomy (NCBI): domain Eukaryota; kingdom Metazoa; phylum Arthropoda; class Insecta; order Coleoptera; family Chrysomelidae; genus Acanthoscelides; species Acanthoscelides obtectus. Next base: position 69,407,500 of record CAVLJG010000010.1, on the reverse strand, counting down.
CCATTTTATATTCACTCTCAAAAAAATAGCGAACTGTGTGATACCGTCTGCGATACTGTCTCAAGGTGTGGGGTGACGAGTGACTGGGGACTGACGTCTGCCGATATCATGAGACCTCGCCTCGCGACGTACCTCGAGGCAAGTCTCACAGTGTGTGGCTTACTTAACATCCATTTAATAATTTCTCAAATAAAGTCTGAGCCTCCCTGATATTTAATCCTATAAAATCAAAGATCTAGTAGCTCTCCACTGGTGAGTCACCACTCTTCCCGCTGCGCTGCCTGATTCGGGCGATTCCGACTTGTGATTTGGTCTGGCCCGATCCGACTGCCGCCGACGGGTGACGGCGGATGACGACGAATAGTCGCATATGCGATCATGTACGCGGGATTAGTGTGTTTCTCACCAAGCTGTTCTGGTTGCGGGGTATAGCGGGGTTATGGCAATTTTAGTTGGAGAAGGAGCACACTTCTGGAGTGCGCCATTGTCCGTTGCGCGTGCATTTTATGCAGTAATCGGAGGTGTGTTCGAATTTTTATGTTCGTAGCAGTGTTTTACTAAAATATTGAGTTAAAATGAATGGTTTCACTGTGGAATATTTGAAACATAACTTCAGTTCATTGAGTTTGGAGCAAAAAATTGAAATAAAAAATGCGGGAAGACCTACACCAGAAATTAACTTAACTCAGACCACAAAGGGTAAATCTAGAGACTTTATTAGAAAGTTTAAAATGGAAATATATGAAAAGAATAACTGGATTTGTGGATGCAGCACAACAAACCGTTTGTTTTGTTTTTCCTGTTTGTTGTTTGGTCACGGGGTTGCAGAGCCTGCCTGGACAAAAAATGGAATAGCCGACTTAGGACATTTAGCACAAAAAATTAAGAAACATGAAAACACTCAAGTCCATATCAATGCGCAACTGGAAATGCAGCTTTTGGGAAAAGTAGATATACGGCAGCAGTTGGACAGTGCATATAGGCGCAGTATTCAACAGCAAAATGAACAAGTTAGAAAGAATAGGTATGTGCTTTCAAAAATTATTGATTGCATAAAATTTTGCGGAGCTTTTGAATTAGCCCTCCGCGGTCACGACGAAAAAGATGGTTCATCAAATCCTGGTATTTTTAGAGGTTTAATAAATTTCACTGCCGAATTAGATATAGCACTTAAAGATCATTTTGAAAAATCGACAGTATTCAAAGGGGTATCAAAAATCATTCAAAACGAATTGTTAGATTGCATGTTACAAGTGGCTCAGGAAAATATAAGGAAAGAAATTTTGGAAGCTGAATTTGTTGCTGTTATGGCTGACGAAACAACGGATGTAGCTAATTGTTATCAAATGACTACAGTATTTAGGTACATTCTACCAGATGGAAGGCCAGTTGAACGTTTTTGGAATTTTGTTACCCCCCCTGACCACGATGCAGTTAGTCTCTCAGAATGTGTGAGAACTAATTTAATACAAGTGCTAGACAAACCAGAGAAACTGATAGCTCAAAGTTATGACGGCGCTAGTGTAATGAGTGGACGTCGTGGAGGTGTTCAAGCTCTTATCCAACGCGATTATATTTATGCTTATTTCATTCATTGTTATGCCCACCAGCTAAATTTGATTTTATTGCAAGCTACAAGCCAAAATCAAGAAGTACGGGTATTTTTTTCAAATTTAAGCGATATTTCAACTTTTTTTTCTCATTCTCCACAACGAGTTGCAGTTTTGGATGACATTGTTGGTGCAAGAGTTCCTAGGTCTTCTGTTACAAGATGGAATTTTAAAAGCAGATCTATAAATACAGTATATGAATATCGCGAATTGTTAATAGAATGCATGGAAAAAATAGAAGCTACTTCAAAACAAACTGTTACCATCAATCAAGCCACTGGTATTGGCCGTATGCTACAAGATTCTAAGTTTGTGTTCTGGCTAACTGTATTTCATCGAATATTGCCACATGCTGATATTTTATATAATCAGTTACAAAAAACAGTGACTGACCCAGTGCAAATTCAGACTGCCATAAAGTGTTTTGAAAACTGCATCCAAAAAGAGAGAGACTGCTTGGAAACAATTGAAACTGAAATTTCTGAAGATACCACTACTACTCAAACTAAAAAGCGTCGTGCAAATGAAGACCAGCATATTTGCAGAGCTGTTGCAGCCAAGGAAGTTTGTGATACCATAATTACACATGTAACAGATAGATTTTCTTTTACAAACATTTAAATGCAGCTATTCTTCTTTCTTCTGACAAATTTCCACAATTTGAAAAGCATTTTCCATTGCAATATTTGGAAACTGTAGTAGAAGCATATTCGTTTTTAGATAAAGTTCGTCTCCAGACTGAATTGGAATTAATTTACCGGCGACCTGACTTCAGGAATATGACTGGTGCCATTAGTTTGTTACAGTTTTTATAGAAAATAATCTTCAGAGCATATTTTCTGCCACCTTTACACTTTTACAAATAATTGTTACCATACCAATGACTACGGCCGAAAGTGAAAGATGCTTTTCGACATTGAAGAGAATAAAAACATTTTTGCGAAGTTCTATGAATGAAGAAAGACTGTCAGCGCTAGCAATGCTATCTATCGAGAAAAAATGTATAGCGGGTATTCCAAACTTTAACGAGTTAGTTATTGATAAATTTTCTGCAAATAAAATCAGGAGAATGGACTTTACGTTTAAACACTGTACTCATTAAAAAAATTGTATTTTTTATAAATGTATTTTCTTGTGTATAATAAAAAAAAATAACAAAAAATGTGTCCTTGATGATTGTTTTAGTACTCTTATTGCCTTCTACGTCACGCATTACATAAAAATTTGGTGGTGGTAAAAAAATTATTTTATACCACTTGTGAACCCCCTGTATCATAGACCACGAGCCGCCGCTGGTACGTAGTAATAGAAAGTATTTATTTATACCTACTAACCTTTATGTATGATCATTAAAAGATTTGTAAAATCAATCTTATTTTAGGTTATGTTGATGTAGGTAATGAAAAAAGCTTTCAGTTCAATATGATAATATGGTTCATATATGGTTTCATGAATAAAACATACTTTCATGTTTTGCTTTTGTTTTACAGGTTTGGAAGGGAGTCCTACGGAGACGATGCAATTGGCTATGTGCAGCTGCACCGGGAGCATGGACTTTGCACACTTAAGTGCAAAATGTGCCCAGAGCACAAAGTGAGATCAAAAGCGTAATGTGACAATGGTTATCAACGAAAATGAAAGCGAGATAATAAGTTGTCAGTGCCATGACTGTGCTGCTTCAGCAGGAGGATGCAAGCATGCAGTCGCTTTTTTGATTTGGGTACATCGGCGCAGTGAGGAACCTCCATCTACTTCGGTGGAATGTTATTGGAAAAAGCCAACATTGTCAAGAGTAGGGACTACTCTGAAGTACATCACTGTGCAGCAGATGTCGAAAAAGGAAGTACCACACAGACCAAGTACATCAGCACTTTACACAGACTTTATTTTGGAAGCCAAAAAAAGAAAACTTCAACACTGCGAATTGATAAAATATCAGGACGATTTTAAACACTCAAATGTTATGCGGTATTCGCTGCACTGTTTCATAATGGACCAACCACCAAAAATTCAATCAGACGTAGACAATCTTGTAGACATAATGAAGACAACATTCAACAGAGCTGCTATCAGTGCAATTGAAGAAGCAACAAGAATGCAGTACAAGAGCAGCTTGTGGTATGAGATGAGGTATGGCCGTATCACAGCTTCAAAGGCACATGAAGTGAGCGTATGTCATACACCTGATGGTTCATTGGTTGCTACTATAATGGGCGCAAAAATACCAGATACTATTGCAATGAAAAGAGGTAGAAGTTTGGAGCTATCGGTCCGGAAGACAGTTAGTACAACATTGAACAAAAAAATCAGAACATGTGGACTTTATGTATGCCAAGACAATCCCATGCTTGCAGCATCTCCTGATGGTTTATTGAAAGATGCCACTGTTGAAATAAAATGCCCTACCAAAGCAAAAGCTAAGAACAATTATTTAAAAAATGGAATTATTTCAGAGAAATGTAAGGCACAGGTTCAATTACAGATGCATGCAACTGGTATGAAAAGATGTTATTTTTGTGTTGCTGATAGCAACTTTGAAGAAACAAAAAATGTAGATATTATTCTAGTGAAGTACGAAGATGATTATGTCAACAACTTAATAAAAAACTTGTATATTTTTTGGAAAAAAATATATCCTATTTTGTATCGTAGCACTAGTCTGTGATTATCAAATAAAAAACTATGCAGTGCATATTTCTTGTTTTATTATTATTTTATTCATGGTTTTACATCATTTATTTCTTTATTTATAGTAGTAGTAGTAGAAGTATTTATTCAGCCAAGTACAAAACACAAGTTCAAATGGTATGTCACAAAAGAGGAGATTACATTATAATAATTAAGTATAAAGTATCATAACAGGCAAAAACCCATTATTTAATAAGAGAATCTTGCAAATTTATTAGAGCACATGCAATTATAATGACATGATCAAGTACACGACGTATGTTAGTATTTATCACTGAATGTTGCTTTAAAATATGAAATTCTCTCAAACGCCTTATTACCCTTTCAATATGAATCCACAAACTAGCTATTATTTTAGTTTGTCGAACTTCAGTTTTTGACAACTTTGCACCAGCATTTACACTGGGTGGCCTTAATAGTTTTAGTCCCTTTTCATGAAGTATTTGTTCAAGGTGTTTGAAGCCTCTGTCAGCTAAGCAACAGGATCCTTGGGTAATCCATCTAGAAAGTTACAATTTTCTACTGTTGTGGCATCGCTGGTTCTGCCCCCAAACCCATGCGAAACATAATTAACTAAACCATTAGGTGTGCAGGATACTAAATACTTCACAGTATTCCCCTTTTTGTACTCTGACCACGTCAATGACTGATGAAGAGCCTTTGATGGTTTTTGTATATCAATCTCTAAACAATCTATGATGCAACTGACATTATGATAGTTATGTCTAAATGAAATAGGAAGATTTTTTTTTACCAATTTTTTATCTATATTTACAATGAATGGTCTTAAAACACTAGCTATTATTGGTATATTTTGTAGAAACAATTTACTAGCATAAGATAATGATATTCCAAAATTATCCTCCAGTCAGAAAATGTACTGTTCATTCTAATCTTTTTCAAGCATAGCAAAATGTGTTCTACTTTTATGCTTGTGTGTTTATGTAACAATTTGATTAAGAAATAACATTCTTTTGGAATACCAACATACATCATGGTTTTTAGAGATTGAACGCATAGTAATTTTGAGGCACTCTAATTTTTCAATATTCTCATTGGCATCTGTAACATTACTATCAGAGTCGGTAAGCCCTGATGATGATGATGCTGATTTAGTTACAAAGGTGATAAATATCGACCACTTTCAATACAGAAATATCACTATCTGACTTTTCATCTTCAAGAAAAACATTTCTCTTGACTGCTTTGACAATTTCAGACTGTGATGGTCGAGACTGCATGGTTTAATCTTAAAGGGCGAAGTGGAACGAGATGTTGTAGAAACTTCATTGGTGAGGTAGAAATACTTGTAGTCTGGCATCTTGTTTGCACAGATTTGCTCCTATGATGCACATTCTCTTTTATTGTTACTTGCACAGATTTTTCTGCAGTTATGATAGAGTTGGTAATAGTTTCTCTGTCTTGAGTTCTTGATAAATCTGAAAGAACAAAGACTCAAAATTAATGTCTTAATTTCAACGTAAATGATTATGTTAAGGCACTATGAAAGTTGTCTACTACTTCCTACTACCATTATCACTGAAGAAAAAGTGCAGTGCTGGATAAGGGGTAGTGAATCACAACATCACAGCTGAGAGAAAATTACCCATTACCTGAAGTACAAGTTGAGCATTCTTGATCACCTAGCAAGTAAAATGTCCCACTAAAATGACCTATCACTTTGAATATATCAATTTTAAACCATAAATATTATTCTGTGAAAATCTCAATGTGCTACAAATATGTTATTCAGTTCTGCCCTTTTTATTCAGAAATAATGGAAGTAGTAGAAAAGTTTTATAAGGCCTCAATAGGTTACAAAATGTCTATCAGCTCTCAGACTATAATTTATGATAGGACACATGTAATAGATTACATACCTTGAGGTTCAATAATGTCTTGTATCAAACTCTCATCTTTTTGTAAGCTTTCAGCTTGGGCTTCAGTAGCATTTTGACTTTGCAAACATGTGTTGACCAAATCCATTCTTTTCCTCTTGACATATGCTCCTCGAGAAAGTCCAGCATCAGACAGTGGTCTTTTACGATCTTCTTGACAATGAAATTTTGTTGGCACAACATCTTCTGTCAAAAGTATCTTCTTGCTGAAATCCATTTTGTACTGCATGTAGTTAATGGTGTCTTTTTCCATCTGCAATTCAACATAACTATCACTATCTAATAAGCAAAGTAGGTAAAATGACACAGCATAGAAAATTATTGAGATATGTAGGTAGCTAATATAATCAAAACAACAGAAAACATTTTGAAACCCTACAGAGTAATAAGTTTAGGGTTAATAAACAGGATCTTTGATCCTCAACACTGACTTATCCTCAACATAACCAAAGATACATTTGAGGTTATAGATAGTTATATATTATTTCAATCTTAAAAAAGCGGTAATTTAAGCTACCTAGTAGATAACATATTCAATTTATACTTACATCGAAGTGATCTTCACACATAAATACATTTGAAGTCGATGAAATGCCCTTTGGGTCTCTCCGAGCTAATAGTAACCACTTTTTTCGTCTTTTACAATCGGTTGGAACAGAAACAAACAATGTTTGTGGACTATTTATAGACGTATTCGTACATTTTGGCACTACACACCATTTATAGACCATTTTATCTATGATTTTATAGCAAAATCAAGCACAATAATGAAATTAACTTCGGCTGACAGCTCGTGATCGTGTTTACTGGCGTGTGACGTCACAGACGTCATCTGCCGGCGCCATCACAGGAATAGCGTTTTTGGCGCGGTTCTAAAAATTCAAACTTTAAATTTGATTTCTATTAAAAATAGTATAGATTTTCAGGAAATATTCATGTAGTGTGCTCATTATATAAAAGAATAATTTAAAATGATTTTGCAAAATTAGTCACAAATAGCCTATTGCGCACTGTTATTTTGAAATAAAGATTATTTATTATTATAATTATTATTGTTATATACCATACCATATTATGTTTCTTTATTATCACTCCGTTTTGGAATTTTACTCTACTGGACTGAGTGTATCAACATATGTCTAGCAAAAGTACTATTGGAGGTTGTTTTATAAGCGCAATGTGTACATTCAAGTATTTTGCTGGAAACGGATGCAATAAAGTCAGGATGTATCTTGATTATATGATCATTCAGTGTCGTTTTATTCCTGAATTTTGCCTTACAGTGAGTACAAAATACTGAATTTATAATTACTTGCTGTCTCTGGATGCTTTGGCATATGACTAAAAAAACTGCCCTTGTAAGTTTGTTT